>JAJIYU010017724.1:0-11541 GCA_030144865.1 Tinospora cordifolia | reverse complement strand
GGGGCTTGGGTAGGCCCTGCCCTACCCAAGCCCCCACCGCCTTTTATTTATGCTTTTGCTAGGCCCTTGCAGGCTGAAAATCGCATAGGCTGAATAGCCCGTGCGGGTGCAAATGGGCATGGGCCAGGTGGCTTGTGTTCGTTTGGGCTAGGGAAAACCGCCCGAGCTTGCGACATGGGCCGACCTGATGGGCTGGCCGGCCTAGAGTGTAGCCCCACTTCTTCCCACCCCCCTCTTTTTCCAGCTCATTTTTCTTCCATTTTCTAGCAAAACCAGCAAACTCATGGTTTTCGAGCTATGGTTTTGCCATCTTTTCAACCTCTTTGGCAAGATAATACATGGTGCCAACGAGTCGCCTTGTACGAAAGCTCATGGGCCACGTGGATGGCCACATGACACTCCCATTTGCCATGCAAGGTTACCTCAACATGCAACAAAACCTCCATCTTGAGCAAAAATTTTATTTTGCAGTTTTTGCAACATATCTTCCATAACGCATTTCTCCCTCAATTGGTATCCTTTTTTAGTGATCTAAGGCTCTTTGGAAAACCAGCAAACTCATGGTTTTTGAGCAATGGTTTTGCCATCTTTTCAACCTCTTGAGCAAGCCAATACATGGTGCCAACAAGTCGCCTTGTACGAAAGCTCATGGGCCACGTGGATGGCCACATGACACTCCCATTTGCCATGCAAGGCTACCTCAAAATGCAACAAAACCCCCATCTTGAGCAAAAATTTCATTTTTCAGTTTTTGCAACTTATCTTCTATAGCTCATTTTTCCCTCAATTGGTGTCTTTTTTTAGTGATCTAGGGCTCTTTGGAAAGCCTTTACTACCCTCTACAACATTGCACAAGCCATTGGTTGAAGTCTCCATCCATCTGAGGCTAAGACGACTACGAAAAGGTGCTGTTGAACATTGTTGCAACTGAAAATCTGCAGAAAAACTATGTTGGTTTGATCTTTAATGGAGTAGTTCCCAGCCAATCCGAGATCCATTCTTGAGGTAAAACCATTCATTTTCTTCCTTATTGTGTGTATTTCAATCTCAAAGTGATAGAAAATGAAAACTGAGATCCTAACCACATTTTATAAAGTCTTGAAGTTGATTGGTTGCTCACCGTTTCAACAGTTTCAGCAGGAGACAATTTTGGAAAGCGTTTTTGAGGCATCATTTGAAGCCGTTAGGGACATCTGTTTGGACTAAAATTTGAGGCATTTTAAACCTCACACCAGAAGCTACAAGAAGGTATAAACCCCAGACCCTAAGCCTTTATATGCACAGTTTTATGTCCATGCCAAGATGACTAGTTACATACAAATTTCTGGTACTTGGAAAATATTTTAAGCTGTTAATATAAGTGCTAAGTTGTAGGGTGAATTTATGAATGATTATAACCATGGTTGCTTACTATCTTGAGATGAGATTTGCACTACTAATATTTTGGAGTCTAAGCTATACAAAATATGTATGATAAGGGCTCAAATTAGTCGAGCAATAGAGATGCTTAGGCATAGGAAATTTGAAGTTTTCAACAATTTGTTAAATGATAGAAAATTAGGAGACCAATTGACTGACCAAACATACGTATTTTGAGCTGCAATTGGGTGGATAGGTCACTGGACATGTCAAGATTGTGTGTACCAAATTTCAGCCCAATCTGAATTGGGTAAGAGGGTCAATTGATGTACCATTTGACTATCTGTCACATGGGATACGAGATATCACATTCCCTATTAATACACTTAGAAACTATAGTAAATGGTGTCCAAAAATCATAATATAAATTATGGTGAAGGTTTAGCTAGTTTAGATCAGATCTAGAAAGTTTTGCACAAATCCAACTTTTGGATTGATCGTAGAAAAATCGACAAATTCACTGCGTAAAGAGAGCAAATGCTTGAATTTGGGCTAAGTGTTGAAATTTGACGATTTTTGCTTGATTGGCCCAATTTTGACAAAACATGGTCCAATTGGACCCAAATTGACCAAGAATAACCAAAATTGATCATGGTGACCAAATTTGACCATGTTTGACGTATTGACCAAGTTTGACCAATTGACCAGATTCGATGGAATCGGATTTGGGTCGGTTGAGACCGATTAGGGATAGTCGAGTAGGAAATTAAGCCACATTCTATAAAGAAATGAAATTGAGTTTAAATAATGCAGACTCGAGTGAGCATTGCGAGACTGGGCCGGTTGTCAACGGGACATTGATGTGCAGGACCCGAAGTGAGTAGTTTGATTTTAGGTATTTTCTATGACTTGTGTTCCTTGCATGAAACTAGTGTGAAATGACATGGTTTAAATGGTTTCGTGAGGTTGAGATATATGTTAAATATTTTGGAAAAAGCAGATGTACACGGGTAATGAGAACATAGGCTCGAGGGTCGAGTGTCAAGGTCATGGTACATGATGTAATTAGGATTAAACTCAAGGGCCGAGCGTCATGGTTAGGGTACATGATCATTGCACCTAGCCTGAGAACTCGCTTGAGTCACGACACTTGAGGATCGAGCGTCAAGGTTAGGGTATTCGATGAGTATGCCTAGCTCACGACCCGCTCGAGTGGCCAGTACATCTAACCCAAGACTTGCTCGAGAGATGGCCATAGGTTGGGTTTGCTGATTTAAACCTAGCTTGGATACAGTTTTTAACTGACATGTATTTGAAATGTTTTCTAAAATTGTTGCAATCTTTATAACTGGTTTTATACTATGCCATGCATTCAAATATTATATCATATTTACTACTCATGCATACATGCACTATTTTGGAATGTTGGTTATGGTCGACATGCTGGTCTTACTACTCACTGAGCCACGTTGATTTTAGGCTCACTACTCTACTTATATTTTAGGTTCTTCAGTGGCTGATAAAGGGAAAGTGGTGATTGCCTAGTTCCCTGACGATATCTATTCCTTCTTCTTACTCCTTTTGTTAGGGGTTGGTCATTCTTTTTGTATATGTATATATATGTGGAGTCAGCTGTATATTTTGGCCATGACAAATATGTAATAAAATGATCACTCTCCGTTTGTCATTTACTTTCGCCCTGAGTTTTTCAATTATTTTGAAATCATTTGTTGTATGAGATTGAAGAGGCTTAATAGTGGTTGGGCGAACTTGACATGGTGAGTGAGTTCATTGGGCCACTGTGCTGGTTAGGCAGCCCTTTGGCCTAGGGAAGGGGTCCTAATAGACTTGGTATTAGAGCCTTGGTTTGAAAGAATCGAAAAATTCTAATAAATAAAGAACCTAGGTGCTATCAAAATGATAGCGAAAGTAAACAAATCATCAAATAAAGGAGAGAAATTATCAATCATAGAACGGACCTTGAGTGAAATGTGCTATTCTACTAAACTTTTAGTGTTAAGTCTATTTTGAATGCATGAATAACCAATAGTTTGATTTGAACTGCAGATAGACATGCCACCCAGGAGGGATAGAGCACCCTCTAGGCAGGGCAGGCCACCGCTCGGGCCTAGGGAGCCGACACCACCACCACCACCTGCAGTTTAGCCCGAGCTAGACCCCATACAGAGGCTCGATGCTGTGATTAAGGCCTCTAACAAGGCTGCTCAAGCCCAAATGGCCTTATTGATGGAGAAACTTGACAATTTGGAAGTTGGTGGACAGAGGGCCGAGCCAATAGTGTAGCCCTGCTCCACTTGTGCCACCGGTTGCTGAGCCACCAGTTGGGCCAGTAGTAGCACCAATAGCCCCAGCCCAGGACAGATAGGGAGATGAGAGAGCCCATGCTCAACTCCTCAAGAATTTTATAGATTTGCGCCTTGAGAGGTTCAGAGGCGGCATTAGTCTAGAGGCAGCAGAAGATTGGTTGCTTAACATGGAGAAGAATGCCGAGACCTTGAGATTATCAAAGGTGGATCAGGTTTTGTTTTCAACCTATATGTTAGAGAGTGAGGAGGCTAGATAGTGGCGTTTTACGAGGAACATTAAGGGCTCGATCACTTCTTAGGCCAAGTTTAGAGAGCTATTTCTTGAGGTTTATGTTCCTAAGACTAAGAGGGAACATAAGAAGGCAGAGTTTCTGAGCCCACGCTAGGGGACCATGACTGCGAGAGAGTATACATTGATTCCTACAGTTGGAGGCGTAAACATCTGGGTTGATTGCTAATGAATGAGAGGGTTGGGTTCTATTGACGAGGGCAGAGGGTCGCTATTAGGCAGGCGACTTCCATCCAGGGCCCGAAGCTTAGAGGATATCCAGAAGGAAGCCCTACGGTATGAGATGAATGGTTTAGATGAACAACTTGAGATTTTAGTAGTATCTGGCAGTACCCCTCAGCCACAACCACAGCAGCAGGCCGTATCACAGACTCAGCCATCATACAGAGGTGGGCCTGGGGGTCATCGAGGTTGTAGTTGCTATTAGAGGTAGAGGAAGAGGAAGTACTATGAGGGATAGTCAAACAACACTCCTAGCCACACCGCTACCAAGGCGATTGCACTTGCAACCACTCCTGTGTAGGCACATCCACCGGTAGAGCAATAGAACACATTTTCTGGGGCCCAAGGCAGAGGCTGTAGTCGAGGTTGTAAATAGAGCCAGAGTATTAGGATGACAGAGACCACCATTTACATGCTATCAGTGCGAACAGGTTGGACACAAGAGGGCTGAGTGTCCGACTCTTACAGGGGGTCCTAGTTCTTCTGCCCAAGTTATTAGAGATAGAGCACAGACCGTCACTCAGCCTGACCCTGATTCGATCAGGACCTTAGTGGAAGGTACTGTCTCACTTTGTGATTCATATGTATATGTTTTGATTGATGTTAATTGTACTTTATCCTTCATTTTTGGATGTGCTGTAGATAGATTGGGAATTAGGTCAGTTAGGGCTCCTACTTGGTTGATGTTGAACATTGCCGTTGGGGAACACATCTACCCCAACATTCTATGTGAGAGGTGTCTACTTAGGATGGAGACTTTGAGACCTTCAAGTATTAGAGTTTCTTGAGTTTGATGCCATACTCGGTATGGATTGGCTGGTTGCATACCACGCTCATGTGGATTGCTATGCCAAGAGGGTTGTGTTTCAGATTCCAAGCCAACCTACTATTATCTTTCAAGGGAGAGCTTCAGATAGGTAGAGTATTCATGGAAGATTAGTAACAAAACACGAGATTGATACTCTAGCTTTGACAACCATAGATGAGGCACCTTCACGGTTGAACATTAATGAGATTCTTGTCATTAGAGATTTTCCTGACGTGTTCCCTGAGGATCTACCCAGCTTGCCCCCTAAGCGGGAGATTGACTTTATTATCGAGATCATTCTAGGGACACGACCTGCATAGATTCCTACTTACCACATGACGCCTAAGGAGTTGTAGGAGTTGAAGGTCCAATTGGAGGAGTTGTTGAGTAAGGGCTTCATCTGTCCTAGTGTGTACACCTGGGGTTTTCCAATATTGTTTGTGAAGAAGAAGGATGGGAGCCTTTGTTTATGCATTGACTATCGACAGCTGAACAAGGTGACGATCAAGAATAAGTATCCTCTTTCATGTATTGACGACTTATTTGATCAGCTTAGAGGTGCCAAGGTGTTTTTGAAGATTGATCTAAGATCTGGGTATCATCAGCTGAGAGTTAGGGAAGAAGATGTACTGAAGACCGTGTTCCAGATTAGATATGGACACTATGAGTTCTTGGTCATGTTGTTCGGCTTGACGAATGCCCTAACTATATTTATGGACCTCATGCAGAGGGTGTTTCGGCCATACCTCGACACCTTTGTGATAATTTTCATTGATGATATCTTGATCTATTCGAGGTCTCGTGAGGAGCATGTCGAACACTTGAGGATTGCACTGCAGACTTTGAGAGAACATAGGTTATACGTTAAGTTCAGCAAATGAGAGTTTTGGCTACCAGAGGTTCAATTTTTGGGTTACGTGGTTAGAGTTGAAGGTATTTCTGTCGAGCCACTAAGGTCGAGGTAGTTATTAGTTAACTAAAACCTACCATAGTGAAGAAGATCCGCAGCTTCTTGGGTTTAGCAGGCTATTTTGCCGTTTCATCTAGAACTTCTCGAGGATTGCAGCTCCGATGACGAAGCTAACCAAGAAGGATGCTCCATTTGTGTGGAATGACAAGTACGAAGATTCCTTTCTTGAACTTAAGCGAAGATTGACATCGACTCCAGTACTAGTGTTGCTAGAACTCGACCAAGAGCCGACTATATATGCTGATGCATCACAGATAGGCCTGGGCTGTGTATTGATGCAGGATGGTAAGGTTGTAGCTTTTGCCTCTCGACAATTGAAGGATCATGAGAGGAACTACCTTGTACATGATTTAGAGCCGGCAGCGGTAGTATTTGCACTTAAGATATGGTGACACTACTTTTATGGCGAGCGTTTCACATTCTATTCAGACCATAAGAGTCTCAGATATTTGTTCTCACAGAAGGATTTGAACATGAAACTGAGGTTATGGATGGAGCTGTTGAAGGATTATGAATTCAGTATTGAATACCACCCGGGGAAGGCGAATGTAGTGACTGATGCTTTAAGCCGGAGATGGGTCGAGATTGCATGCATGGCTAGACACATGTCTCATGAGTGGATGATGATGGATTTTGCTATGATTATGAGTATCCATGGGTCATCTTTTGAGGCCAGAGTCAGTGCACAGATTACTGCCTAACCAGTTCAGGTTCAGGAGATCACGAAGGGACAACCTCGTGATGTGGACTATGGCATGTTCAGGGTTTGGCAGATGACACTTCTCATGGGGTGTGGTCACTTGATTCACAAGGTGCACTAAGGTTCAAGGGATGACTGTGGGTACCAGACGATGCTAGCTTGAGGCGTAGTGTGCTCGAGGATGCTAATAAGATGTACCAAGATGCTAAACACACATATTGGTGGCCCGAGATGAACTGAGATATAACACCCTTCATTTAGAGATGTGATACATGCCAGCAAGTTAAGGTTGAGCACCAGAGACTCGGTGGATCTTTACAACCCTTATCTATACTAGAGTGGAAGTGAGAACACATTACTACGTACTTCATGACAGGACTACCCCATACACAGTGGATGAATGACACTATTTGGGTAGTTGTGGATTGTTTGACGAAGTCTACCCACTATGCATACTAAGGATTTAGTGGAGTGATTGAACCAACTTTATATTAGAGAGATTATGAGGCTCCATGGAGTCCCCTAGTCTATGGTATCAGACAGAGATGCTAGGTTCACGTCCTACTTTTGGTAGGCATTATAGGCTTAGTTAGGGACGAAGGTGAACCTTAGTACAACATTCCATCCGCAGATTGATGGTCAGTTTGAGTGTGTGATTCAGATTCTTGACGATATGCTGCAATCTTATATTTTAAATTTTGGTGGTAGTTAGGAGGATCACTTAGTGTTGTACGAGTTTGCTTATAATAATAACTACTAGTTGAGCATCTGGATGGTGCCATTTGAGGCGTTATATGGTTGACCATGCAGATCCCTAGCTTGTTGGTCCAAGATCGGTGACAGAGCATCTTGGGCCTTGCTTTTGTATGGGAATAGAATGAGAAGATATAGAGGATTCGACATAATATAAGGGTAGCTCAGGACCGACAGAAGAGTTATGTAGATAACCGAAGAAATGTCCTTGAGTTTGATATTGGTGACCATGTCCTCCTTCATATTTCACTTTGTAAGGGGCAAACACGCTTTGAGATTTTAGGGAAGCTTGCGCCGAGATATATTAGACCTTTTGAGATCCTTGAGAAGATTGGCCCTGTGCTTATCGGCTAGCATTACCTCCACAGCTGTTGGGTGTGCTAAATGTATTCCATATTTCTATGTCGAGGAAATATCAACCCAATGCCTCGTACATTATCAATTGGAGGCATATTGAGTTGTGAGAGGATCGTACATATAATGAGCTGCCAGTGGCCATCATAGATCGAGCTGTGAAGAGGTTGCGCAACAAGGAGATACCAATGGTACAAGTGCGCTGGCAGTTCTACAGTGCTAAGCAGGATACATGGGAGAGTGATGACTTTATGATTTGACACTACCCTGAGTTGATGAATGTTGCTCCTTGACTTGCATTCTCTACGTCATTGTAAATTTTGAGGATGAAATTTCTTATAAAGAGGGAAGGCTGTGACAACCCATAGTTTTGACATACAATTAATGGGTTTGATAGTTGTATTTTTTGAGAATTTTTAATGAAAATACATGAATTTTCTCAACTTTTCCCTATTTTTAATCATTTATCGAAGAAAATTAGAATAATTAAAAAATATAATTTTGAGAGGAAAATATATTAAATTATAAGGGAAATATAATTTTCAAAGAGAATGTGATTTTTTCAGAATAATTATTAAATTTTTGGAGTATTAATTGAATTTTTGAGAGAAAAATGCTATTTTTGGGTGGATTATTCAATTTTTAAAAAATAATTGTATAAATGATGAAAGTTGTATATAAGTGGAGATTTTGAAGAGCGATATAAATCAAATAATTATATAATAATGAGGAAAAAAAATGAAACTTTGAGTACATACATGTATATATGTATATACAAAAAGAAGGAAAACAAAAAACGGAAAACAAAAGCACAAAAGCAGGTAGAAGTCTGAGTAAATGGCCATGGGCCAGGCCAACATCCCTAGAGCTAAGTGCCCGGGCTTGGTGCATGGGTCAGTCCGATCGGCTGGCTAGCCTAGCGCTTGGCCCCCCTTTTTCCCCCCCTTTTCTAGCTTGTTTTTCTTCCATTTTCCAGTGAAAATCAACAGATAAAACCAGGAAACTCATGGTTTTTGAGCCATGGTTTTGCCATCTTTTCAACCTTTTAGGCAAGCCAATACATGGTGCCAACAAGTCACCTTACGTGGAAGTTCATGGACCACGTGGCATTCCCATTTGCCATGCAAGGTCACCTTAACATGCAATTAAACCTCCATCTTGAGAAGAAATTTCATTTTTTTAGTTTCTGCAACCTATTTTCCATAGCTCATTTCTCCCTCAATTGGTATCCGTTATTAGTGATCCAAGGCTCTTTGGAAAGCTCTTACTACCCTCTATGAAATTGCATAAGCCATTGGTCAAAGTTTCCACCCATGTAAGGCTAAGACGACCACGAAAAGGTGCTATTGGACATTGTTGTAGTTGAAAATCTACAGAAAAATTGTGGGTCTGATATTTAATGGAGTAATTCCTAGCCCATCTGAGATATGTTCTTCCTTATTGTGTCTATTTCAATTATCAAGTGATAGAAAATGAAAACTGAGATCTTAACCACATTTTATAGAGTGTTAAAGTTGACTGGTTGCTCACTATTTCAACAGTTTCAGTAGGAGACAATTTTGGAAAACGTTTTTGAGGCATCATTTGAAGTAGCTAGGGACATCTGTTTGGACTAAAATTTGAGGTGTTTTAAACCTCATGCCAGAGGCTACAAGAAGGTATAAACCCCAACCCCTAAGCCTTAGTATGCATAGTTTTATGTCCATGCCAAGATGCTTAGTAATATTTTAAATTGTTAATATATATGCTAAGTTGTAAGGTGAATTTAGTAATGATTATAACCATGGTTGCTTACTATTTTGAGATGAGATTTGAACTACTAATATTCTTGAATCTAAGCTATACAACATATGTACGATAGGGCCTCAAATCAGTAGAGCAATAGAGATGCTTAGCACTTGAAAAACCATAGGAAATTTAAAGTTTTGAACAATTTGTTACATGATAGAAAAGTAAGACACCGGTTGACTAACTAAACGTTGGTATTTTGAGCGAAAATTTGGTGGAGAGGTTACTGGACATGTCAAGATTGTGTTGTAACACCCCGAAACTTTGCGAGTTGCGAGCAAATAGAGAATAAAATATTATTTAGTGAGAAGAATGAAAATTTTAAAATAAAATAACAAAAAAATAATAATTTTATTAAATATATGCTTAGAATTATGATGTGAAAAATAAATGAAAATATTGTGATGCCTACGAATGCGTTGATAAGAGAATTATGAAATAAATTAACTACGAAAAAAAAATATATAAATAAATAAATATTTATACACATGATAGAAGAGTTAAGGTGATTAAATGATTAAGTATTGGTATTATTATTACATATTGATACTTATAATAAGATTTAAACAAATAAAATAATTAACAAAAGGAAATTAAACCAATTTCTGGATTTTGGTCGAACAAAAAATTCCAGAACACTCGTGAGAGAAAAAAAATATCAATCAGAAGTTTCGGTTTGATGTTGCGGTTGTTGTGTCCAGATTCGTGAGGAAGAAACCAGAAATTTGACGGTATTTTGCTAACAGAGCATAATAGAACAAGAAGGATAGAGCTCTTGCAGGTACGTTCGGATCGCATGAAGGAGAGTACTAAAAAGGGATTTGCTGCGTTTGGCAAAGAGGAGATAACCACATTGCTGCGATTTGGATTGAAATGAAGATTGATGATAAGCTGTGTGTGAGAGAAGAACGACTGCTGCTGTTGTTTAAACCGAAGAGAGAAGACAGAGATGCATCTTGCGCGAAGAAGACGAAGCCCTAGCTGTCATTCGTGCGTAGAGAACTAAGAACAAAAGCACGGTGGTTTTGTAGCATGAGAAAAAAAGAAGAAGAAGATTCGCAATCTGGTGTAAACAAAGAAGAGGAAAAGCTCTGTTGCGTTTGGAACGCAGAGGAAGAACAAAAAGATTAGCTGCGTTGTGCGTGTTGCCGGTCCGATCGTCGAAACAGGGGAGGTAATAGGAAAAAAAAAATTCTGGTTGTGATGCTTTGATTGAGCTATGCGTTGAGACGATCTGGTTTGGTGATTTAAGACAATTGAACCAAATAACGTTAATTAACTTGATCAGATTTTGCTCTGCATTATTGCTTTGATTTTCTGGTTTCATGTTTACCAGAAAAGAGCAACGCTGCTCAAGAGAAAAATTCTGAGTTTTGATTCATATTGAAGGGTTCGATTTGTGATTTTGGTTGGAATTGATGTGTTTGATGGAGTAAACAGGTTGAAGAACCAGGATTTGAGTTTGAATACAGTTTGCAATTTCAGCTGGTGTGTATGGTTTGAATTAGAGAAGCTGATGCGTTTTTTTTTATGAAGAAGATGAGTATGGAGTTAAAAGTTCTGGTTGTGTTCTGAATTGGCGGTGGAGAGGGGAAATTTTAGTGTGGCTTGGTTGAGGACCATTATTTACTAGTTTGTAAAGAGAAGAGCAACAACATTGAAGAAGGAAAATGTCAACTAAGTGAAAAAAAAAAAGACATCGTGCCTTGGAGTGTTACGAATTCAGGTGACAATGGAACGGCGATGAAGGTGCCTAGTTCTGGACTCGAATCTAAAAAGGTGTAATACTTTTAATTTTTGAATTTTAAATTTTAGATAATTTAAATTTAATTATTTAGTTGATTTTAAATACGCAAAATGAAATTTAAAAAAATACGAAACCTCGTAGTTGAAGATATGGACAAAAAATTTGAAGCCTTATCAAATATTTTTATACTAGAACTATTATGTCGATTTATGTGAACTTTGAAT
>JAJIYU010017723.1:0-11573 GCA_030144865.1 Tinospora cordifolia | reverse complement strand
CCTAATATTGTCTTGTATTTATGAAAAGATATATTCTTTAAATCACTCATAGGCATGAAATATTGAAAAATGGAATGTCAAGTGTGTGTCACTTGTAAAGTAGCATGGACCCAACATACATATTGGTTAAGTCCACTGTCAAAAAGAACGGTGGTTAGGTCCAACACTCAAATCAAAGAAACATGGGGGTTGGGGTGTTACACTCATGTACTAAACTGAACTTGAAATCATGATTAAATTTTTTAAATTGAAACATGAATGTTTTCTAAAATCTAAACATGCAATGAACATTGTATTAATCTAAAGAAGAAAAGAGGAGGTTTCAGAAGTCACCTCCACTACAGTTGCTAGTTTGATGGAAATTCGGCAGAAGTTCCCCACTCCAATGTCTAGCACTCCAAAGACAGCTCAAGAACACTCAATTAAACACCAAAACACTTAAGAATACTTCAAGATCACTTAAGAACAAAAGAGTTGCCAAGAAGACGGCTAGAAAAAGCTAAAAGGGAAGTGTCATCTCTTGCTTTGGGATGAAGAAGAAATGTGCACAAGGGGGGAGGGGGGTTTATATACATTTTCAAGAGGCTAGGGGAACGTCTTGGGCAACTAGGGCAGCACAAAAACTGGGCAACATTCCAAAATCAAAGGGGATAGTTTGCATGTGAGCACCAAGGTGACGGCTAGGGTTTTGTGTTAGTGATATGATGGTAACTCCCCTTGTGGCACCTAGATTAGTGTATATTTAGGTTTAGGAAACTTTCTTATTTTTTATTTTCGGTTTCTCCTTTGTGTGTGACGGCTAGGGTTGGTGTGTGAGCATGGTTCGCCATTTAAACACTTTTAATTAGGGTTACTCAAATGTGTGCACACACACACACATCCATGGGACGTCCTTGCATATATGGGTGTGGGTCCATATTATCAATGTGTATAGGTACATGGGATCATGTTTCATGGTTTCTAAATAAAGAGGAAATGTCTTACATAGTTGAATAGGGTGAGGGTATACAAGATCATAGTGTTCCAACCATGTGGCTTGCACATGTTTACGGGTGGCCATGCATTTATAGGTCCACATAAATTTAATAAAAATTCATATCTCATTATTTACTAAGAATTAAGACCTTTAACATATATTTTTGTGTTCATATTAAAATAATGCACATTTTCAAACTATCATTTTGCTAGGAAGATCTTCATTTCATTTACTTTCCTAATTTAGACTCCATTGAAGGGTATTAGGCAAATGAAACCATAATTTTGGCCAATTGAGCTGATTTTTGGATATGTTGTCTAATTGATCAGTTTATGTCATCTCATGTCATTTCAAGTCGTTTTGAGGTCTTAAGATTCACTAAAATAGAGTTTTGGACCTGCCAAATTTATCCCTAAAATGAACCCATTTTCATTTCTCACCCAAATTCAATCAAATGAAGTTGAATTGTTTCATTTTATTCAGTACAAGATTACAGGGCATTATAGGGGAATACCAACAAGATTCCTTTTGGTCTTAATGTTAACCTAAACAATTGAAGTGTTTTGAAATTCCTACAGATTTATAAGTTTTTGCATGTATTATGCTTCTAGCTTTGATAATGTTCGAGATGTGTTATATACAATCTACTGGGCTCTTGAGCTCACCTCTACTAATCTATTTTTAGGTAACCTTTGAAGACATGTGTACTGATAAGTGGCAGAGATAAATTTTGTAGTACTGGTGACCCTTACTAATGAGGCTGAGTAGGATTTAGTAGGTCATTTACCACTTTTAATTGTAGGGTATGGGACCCGCGTTTGATTTATGTTTTTGTTTTATTCATATATTAAATTAAGCTATGGGGCCAAGTATTTGTTGATTTAATTCATTTGAACTCAGGTCACGGGGTTGGAGTCTTTCATTGTTTATGATTTTGATTGGCATACGTCTAGTTGACACACCATCCCTATGCTCCAATTATGCATGATATTATTGTTTATGTTTCCACACTCTAATATTTTATTATGATGGCATGAGAAAGAAAAAAATATATAAGTAGCGTCCCAATTCCCAAATATGGTAAACAGAAGTAACCGCATCGATTGAGTTGATTCTGTCTTGAGGCGAGAGACGAAGATGCCCAGTTAACAGCGTATGTGAAAATTCGAGGGCCAGGGTTCTGCAATGGGGAATCAACTTCATGGGACCTTTCCCACCTTATGATGGAAAGCAATATATATTGTTGGCTATGGATTATGTTTCTAAGTGGGTGGAGACTGTTGCTACTACAAAGAATGATGCCTAGGTAGTTCTTAAATTCTTGGCCCACAACATTTTTTCAAGATTCAGCACACCTTGAGCTATAATAAGCGATGAAGGTACAATTTCTGTAACCGTTTATTTAATAACCTTTTCATTAAATATGGTGTGCCACATAAGGTATCCTTTCCCAATCATCCTCAAACTAATTGGCTGTGAAAAATCATGTCATCTACCATGGGAATTAGAACACTACGCTTACTAGGCAGTGAGAAAGCTTAAATTTGATTGTCAAGCTTGTGGTGAGAATTGATTATTTCAATTTGTAGAGCTAGAAAAAGAGAGAAGCATTTGAAAATAATCGTATTTATAAGGAAAGGACCAAGAAATGGCATGATAAACTGATAGAGAAGAAACAATTCAAACCACGTGAGCAAGTCCTTCTGTTCAATTCTCGCCTATGATTTTTTCCTGAGAAACTTAAGTCCCATTAGTCTGGTCCTTTCCTTATCACACAGGCATTTTCCATATGGAGATGTTGAATTACAAAGCCTAGTAGATGGACATCGATTCAAGGCTAATGGTCAAAGACTAAAAATCTTTTATGGAGGAGCAAGGTAGAGCTCCGACTCAATAACACTGAAAGATCAATTATCAGTATCGATGTCAAGCTAACGATGTTAAACATAGCGCTTAGTCGAAGGCAACCCACTGAGTTTTTATTTTTTTTTCTTTTATTTTTATTATGGCTTGCATATTAATTTATAGAAATGCATGTTCTTAAAAAAAATAGAAGAAAACTGGTTTTTGTGGTAGCCTACCATGGTAACCAATCAAAACAAAATGGTTATTGCGGTAACCATAACACAAATTTCTAGGCAAATAGTGTTATCGCAGTACGTTACCACGATAACCAGCAGTGTATATTGCCCATTACTATGATAATGGGCACAAATGCACAAATTCAAAATCTGGCTGTTTTGCATTACCATGGTTGTACATTGACTATCGCAATAATGTCGAGCACTATAAAGAAAAAATCACCATTTTTGGTTCATCTCTCTAAGTTTTTTTCTTTGGTTTTGCTTGCATTTCTCCTCATTCCTTCAACATAATGTGAGAGTAAAATTTCTTCTTCCTTGCATTTCCTTTCATTTTAATGGTTAGAATAGATTTTGTTTCATAAGCATTGCATTGCGAACAGCATTTATGCGTTTATTTACGCTGAGTGGTTTGTTAGTGGGTTTCAGTGATTTTTTTATTGCATCTTCATTGTTTTATGCTAAATTTGCCTCTATTAATTTATCTTTATGCATTGGGCACATTCAATTCACTGATTTATTCTCATATGCATGATTTGAACTATTTCGGATGCCAGTGTTCCATTGAGTTCTCAAATTTATGATGTAGTAGTGTCATTATCTATGCTATCTTTATTAGTACATTTTGTCTACTCAAATTGATTGCAGGGCTCCGAGAACCAAAAATTTTGCCTCAAGGCCACGATGCACATCATAGCTAGCTACCCCAAAGGACTAGGCAAGGTTCAAAACTGCAAAGGCCAAAGCCCAGTACAAACACATATGGGACTTTGGGCAGGTTATTCCTGAGTGAGGGGTAATGTTGTATGATGAGGAGTGCAAGTTGGGCATTGGTGCCACTATGACAATCAGACACTGGGAGTAGTTGATTCCAATTCTAGCAGCGCCTATAGTCCTCTATGGTACAAGAATTTTACGCTAACACATATGAGCACAACAGCACGACGATCGGGGTAAGGGTACATGGGCATCTTTTGACACGACATCAATCAATGTCATATACGGATTGTCACTGGACACCCAGGATGACTATCCAAAGTACCTTCTAGATAAGTTTGACCATGATGATATGCTAAGGACTCTATGCGTTGATGGTGCCTCCTGGCAGTGCACCAATAAACGGCCAGTAAGCTACGCCAAGAGCTCATTCACTAATGTAGCCAAGTTATGGTTGTATTTTATTTGTTCTAATTTTTTACCTACTCTAGCCATTAACAAGGGGCCAATGGAGAGAGTTTTGTTTGTCTACTGCATCATGAACGGCCTCTCCATCAATGTTGGGTCAGTCATTTCTAGCTCCATCTAGATGGCCATCAATAAAACCAAAGCCAGTCTTCCTCATCCCACACTCATTATAGAGCTATGTAGGAGGGCTAGTGTCACGTGGCCTAGGAGTGAGTCAACTTTGAAGATGAAGGACCATATCTCCATCCAACTGCTAACTACCACACTAGTTAAGAGGATGAGGGCACAAGCTATAGCTTCCACATCTACGGCACCAGAGCCTGATGCAGCTGCAACTTCCAGTTTAGAAACTCCTCTTGCAGAGCATGAGTAGCCCCTACAAGGGATGGTGTACCTGACACAGTGCTTGTTTAAGATCAGTCTCAAGTTGGCTCATTCAGATTTTCCTTTGGTGTTCATTGCACGATATATGCCAGGTAGCAGTACAGCTCCAACGCCTGCTCTAAATGACGATGATGATGGGGATGAGGACGTTGCTAGCCCAGTTGTCGATTTCGATCACTTTTCATAGGTTGAGTTCTTCAAAGATGATGTTGGCCAGTGATGTCTTATTTTCTGCCGAATGTATGTTGTTTTATGTTGAACTAAGTGAACCTACTATTTGAACTTTAATGATTTCAAATTGTTATTTGTGATGCCTACCTTAATTATGGATTTATGACTAATCATGCTTGGTATTATTTCTTCTATGCATGGTTCTAAGTGCAAGCATGTATACGAATGCCTGTGAATCAGTGTGACACCTCTTTGTGTTTATACGTGATGTTGGAGTTGTGCTCCTGAGGACAAGGCACAGTTTAAGTTTGGGGGTGCGCATTGAAGAAAATTTTCTTGTAACAGCCCAACCCCCGCATTCTTTGATTTGAGCATTGGACTTAACCACCATTCCTTTTGACGATGGACTTAACCAATTGGCGAGTTGGGTCATGTTACTTTACAAGTGACACACACTTGATTTTCTATTTTTCAATACCTCATGCCTTAAAATAAATTCAATAGTACAAATTCACATTTAATAAAATCAAGGTAATTAAAGGTAAAGAAAAATTTAACTTCTTTATTAATAAAAGAAAGTACATAATTTTGTAATGTAAACTAGTACATTGTTGATCAAAGAGACTCATAATCTCAAAATAAAAATACTAACTTTCAGCGGAAGTCTTAATCAAAATTGGGCAACATGCCCTTACATTAAAAGGAAACTTTCAAAAGAATAAAAACTTGCTAAAACAAAAACTATCTAATTTTCATAGCCTTTATAATTTAATTTCCTGAAAAATTATAGAGGAAGGGGTGAGCACATAGCTCAGTGGATCTTTATCAAACAACCATTTTTCAACTCAAAACAATAATACATCCATAATTCAAACACTTGCATACATTAGGCGTTTCAAACAACAAATTGTTTAAAGCTGTAATTTAGACCAAAAGAGTTTCTCAACCCTTGATGTTCTTCACTAATGCCTCCTTAGAGTGAAATGTGGCATCACGTAGCCAATTCCATTGGACTTTTGGACTTCAAGGGAGTTTACCCACCAACCAAGCACTTAGGTCAAAAAAAAAAACCATATGGGCATACCATATGAAAAGAACATCCATAGCAACCCATATGTGTGCTATGATGGTACGTGGTTATTATCACCATCGTCTTTGTTAAATCACATATTCTAGAATCATAAAATAAATTTCAGAACATGAGACTAAAATAATTAAATTCAGCATATAATCAAACTTAAAATTCAATCATGGAACACTCAAAATTATGCATCACATATTGAAATAAAAACCTAAACATGATACTAGGCATGGCATGATTAATATGCATGCATAAATTCAAATATGAATCAATTCTAAACTAAAAATTATTTTAGAATGCTAGAACTGAAAATCTTTTGATTTTAAAACCATACACACAATGAACATGCTAAAACTTTGAATAAGAAAAACGGGTAGTTAAGAAATCACTTCCACCTTATGACGCTTTCTTCCGAAATTTCAGCAGCAATTCCCCCTCGTACTAGTGCCCATGAAGATCACCCAACTCAATTTCTCAATTCGAGAGCTTCTCAAACACACAAGAAGGAAAGATGGGAGGTGCCAAGAAGAAGGCTTTGAGAAAACAAGAGGAGCATTCAACTCTTATTCTTTGGAATGAATGAAATTGGGGGCCTAGGGGGGTTTATATAAATTTTTCAAGGGAAGAAAATATAAAGTTTTGTATCCTTCTATGAATAAAACACTCTAATTCTACCAAATTTCGTAGTTTCTAATTTTTGGAGCAAAAAGATTATTTTTCAGAATTTTTCTTGATTTTAGAAATATTTTTCAGAACTTAGAAACTATTTTTCAGAATTTTCGGATATTTTTTTCATATTTTTTTGTTAATTTTAAAGTATTTTCGGAGCCTCAGATCGGGACCGTTAGATCATCCTCGAATCACGCACTCTATCTCACATCGAGCGGGTTGCATCTGGGCAGTCGGATCTTCCTCGAACACGGTGTTGAATCTTCGATCGATAGAGATGCATGATTTTAGGCCGTCTGATTTGGATCGATCACAGCGTTCGATTTGCGATGGATCGGATTCGTCTATCTAGGCCATCAGATACGCCTTGATCGCAGCACTGGATCGTGAACTTGTTTTGGCACGTGCAACGTTGGCCGTCGGATCGGCCAAATGAGATCTCAGTTGTTGGATCATTCTCGAGCGCCTCACTGTTCGCGATCAACGAACTACTTCTGCACCGTCCAATTTCCTCGATCGTAGTGTTCGTTCGTGACTATCTCAGAGCGCCTCGAACTGGACCGTTGGATGATCCTCGATCACAGTGTGCAGTCTGATTTCGCGATCAACGAATCTTGTTCTGGCTATTCGATCTTCCTCGAGTTACGCATGCGAATTTTTGGCCATTCGATCTGGCTAATTCGGTGCTCTCGTGCGTACGTGCGAACCTGATCTTGGCCGTAGGATGATGAGCCAGATTCCAGATCTACGGTTCATAGCATTTTGAGTTTGTTTTTGATTTTTCAACCAAATTTCTTGCTTTCTTTTTCGAATTTTTTCCAAATCTTGATCCCAATTGACTTTCTAATCCTGTTTTCATCAAAAATTGCACATATCCTTGTATTTTTGGCTATGATATCCCATTTTATGCATTATTTTCATATATTTTCTTCTAAAAATCCACTAAATTGATTTTTATTTCTCATTTGGATCAACTATGACTTGCCAAAATTCTCATTCGTCAATTCTGTATAATTTTCTAGGGAAAAATAAAAATTTCATATGAATTTTTCAAGATGTTACATTTCATCAATTCAGGTCACTTTCTTTTAAATTTTTTCATATATTGTTCCTAAACTGCATATTTATAAGCACATCACAAATTCTTTTTCATTGAAACTCTATCATTTAGATGTTTAGGCGTTTAGCATTAGGACAAGCATATAGATTATATTTATGTCCCTTAGGCTAAATCCATGCCATATTGTTCTTTGAAAAGTTCATTGAGTGACCTATGAGATTGAAAGTTCCTCTAGTGTGATGAGATAAAGAACTTAAGGTACTTTCAAATAGTCTGTGTGCTCGGTTTGTCCAAAATTTGACTTTGACGTAACTCTTTAATCTTAGGTAAATTTAGAATCTAAAAACTAATGAAAGTGAGAAGTAAAAACATAACACAAATGGAGCGAATTTTTCACAAAATCTTAAAATATATAATTCTATTTTGAACACTACTTAGGAATGACTCTAGGAGGCAAAGGATGTAGGTTATTATTTTTTGAGTTTGAGCCTAAAGATCGGTCCCAACCACTTAAAAATCCTCTGTAGCCAATTTTGAGCCTTGAAGGTTGTTTCTTTGTAATAGACCCCAACATTAAATACACACATTACCTTTTATGCATATATCAATTAAACTTATTTGTGTGCACTTACAGTAATGATAATGTTTACTTTGATGAACGAAGGGATGTAGTCATCAATATACATATGTCTCTGATTATTATTTTATAAAAAAAGAAAAAAGAAAAAATGTAACATTCAGTATTATTGATGAATGTTGAGCTTCCAAATTTGATATGAGTGTGTATGGGCTCCAATTGAAATGCATGCGAAATTATAAGTTTGGGGAAACAATGAAAACAAGGTTGAGGGTATGAACAAAGAAAACCAAAGGAATCTACAAAAGAATATTACGTATATATTGAGATGATTAAACAAAGAAGGTTGTTATTGATACTATGAGTGTGCATTTGAGTTAGAATTTAAATCTTGTGACATTTATACCTAGAACTAGGCCACATTACAACCTAAAAGAAAGATCACTGATTCTACAGTTTGATTTGAGTAGAGGATGAATAGAAGAGAGAATTGGAAGAGTTTGTGTACTTAGGTATTAAGAAAGGGTTTCTTTGAGCGGAATGGTAACTATAACTCATCTACACAGTCTAAAAGGACTGAGATAACGACAAATAAGGGTGAAGTTGCAGAAAAATAGAGGGTTGACTGAAGTTCTAGACATCCTAAATGACCCTAGGGACTTGCTAATGATTCACAGACTATAGGAATAGAAAATGGAGGTCACAATGATGAACGAACACAAATTTAACTATGTATGGTATGGTTTTTAAGTTTTGGTAGTCGAGTCATTGTTTGGGGATGAACAATAGTTCAAGGTTGGAGGTATTTTGTTAGTTGCATGGCATCCTATCTACATTCTTAGTGTTTTGCATGTGTTTTGCATGGGTTGAATAGAAAACAGCTCATACTTACTTACATATTGTAACATCTCAAAAAATTCATATGAAATTTGAATTTTACTTAAAAAATTATACAGAATTGATGAATGAGAATTTTTGCAAGTCCTAGTTACCCAAATGAGAAATAAAAATCAATTTAGTAGATTTTTGGAAGAAAATATATGAATATAATGTATATTATGGGATATCATAGCCAAAAATATAAGGATATGTGCAATTTTTGATGAAAATAGGATTAGAAAGTCAATCAGGATCGAGATTTGACCAAAATCTAAAAAGAAAGCAAGAAATTCGGCAGAAAAATAAAAAAAAAAATAAACTTAAAATACATCCTACGGTCCAAAAAATGATCTGCCAAAATCTAACGAATGGGATTAAAACCAAAACAAACACCCGGGTACACCGGATCATCAAAAACCAACAGCCAGAGATCCGCATACGCAACTCAAGGATGATCGTGCGGCCAGAATTGAGTTCGTTGATCATGAAATCAGATCCACACACCGTGATCGAGGATCATCCGACGGTCGAGATCAAAGCCGCGTTGAGAGATCACGAATAGTGCTACGCTCGAGGATCATCGAACGGTTCAGATCAAAGTTGTTTTGGATTGATCGCGATCATTGATGCGCTCGAGGAAAATCCAACGATCCACATTCAAATATTTTGATTTCTGTTGATTGATCCAAGAACAATCCAACGACCCAGATTAAATCCAAAATTTAAAATACAAAAATTATCAAAAAAATAACAAAAAATATGAAAAAAATCCAAAAATTCTAAAAAATAGTTTTTAGATTCTAAAAAATATTTCTAAAATTCAAAAAAAATCTGAAAAATATTCATTTTGCTCCAAAAATTAGAAAGTACGAAATTAGGGAGAATTAGGGTGTTTTATTCAAAGAAGAACACAAAACTTTCTAATTTTCTCCCTTGAAAAACCTATATAAACCCCCTAGGCTCTCAATTTCATTCATTCCAAAAAAGTAAGAGTTGAATTCTCCTCTTGTTTTCTCAAAGCCTTCTTCTTGGCACATTTTCTCATCTTTCCCTTCTTGTGTGTATCAAAAGTTCTTCTCTTGAATTTGGGGAATTAAGTTGGGCGATCTTCATTAGCACTAGTACATGGGGCAAATTGCTACCGAAATTCTGGAAGAAAGTGTCACAAAGTAGAAGTGATTTCTAGAACACCCTTTTGTTCTTATTTGAATTCATGGCATGCTCATTGTTGTGTGTTTTTCACTGAATTCAAAGATTTTCAACTTCAGTTTAGAATCTTAAATGTTTATTTCAGTTTTGATTTACGTTTGAGCAATCATATCATCCATGCCATGTTAGTATCATGCTTAGGCTTTTAAATTAAAGTATAATGCATGTTTTATGAGTGTATCATGAATTGACTATGCATATTCTGAATTTTAGTTTGATTTCATATTCTGAAGTTTATTTTATGAGATCATGATATGAGAATTAAGCTAAGACGATGGAGATAATAACCACGTACCATTTTAGTGGTCAAGGCGATACTATGGATGTTCTTTTCATATGAGTTAGGTCATATGGTTTTCAGACCTAAGTACTTGAGGGTCATGTACCACTGGTGGGTCATCATGTGTAACGAGTTGATGCCAACATGTGCTACTAACGGGTTGATGCCGAGTGGGCCCTATTTACATAGTTAAGAACATCAAGGGATTAAAGGCCCTTTTGGTCTGAGACTTGTCTTGAACAAATTGTTGTTTAAAACGCCTAATGATTGCAAGTGTTTGAATTATGATTGTATTATGAGTTTGAATATGAAAGATGTTGTTCGAAAAGGATCCACTGGGTTATGTGCTCACTCTTCCTTTCTTATTTTTCAAGAACATGAAATCCATGGAGCAGTTAAATATAGATAGTTTCTTAGAAAGTTTCTACAGTATTATATTTTTTAGAATTTTTAGGGCATGTTGCCCAAAGTTTTTATGTTTTTTTACTAAAAAGTATTTTGAAGTTGTAACACCCCGCCTCCCAAGTCTCATCTTCCACGTCATCTGACGGTTCAACTTTCTTTGATCAAAAATCTCGGGATGCCCAGGAGATAGGCCCGTGCTACATTTTTTTCTTCTTGGACCCAAATGCATTAGGGTTCCTGTGTACATCAGTCTATGTACCAAATGACATCATGGTAAATAAAATTCTTTATTTATTCATTCAGAAATTCTGATTACAATAATCCATTACAGCGAAAAATAAATTCAAAGTTGAAATACATGATTTAGTTTGGGCCAATGCGCCCTACACTGAAATAAACAAAACTTTCAATAAATAAATCTCCTTGCAAGTTGATTAATTCCCTGTGATGTGAAAAATAGGGGGTGAGCTAAAAAACCTAGTGAATCATTCCATCTATTTAATCTATTATTTCAACCAGACAATGCAAGCAAATCAAACACTTTCAGAGATTAATTCGATTCAACCAATATATTAATTCAATCGTAATTTAGACCGAACGGGAATACCCTATGTGC
>JAJIYU010017722.1:0-11591 GCA_030144865.1 Tinospora cordifolia | reverse complement strand
TTGTCTTGTATTTATGAAAAGATATGTTCTTTAAATCACTCATAGACATGAGATATTGAAAAATGGAATGTCAAGTGTGTGTCACTTGTAAAGTAGCACCGGCCCGACCCGTCGTTTGGTTTAGTCCACTGTCAAGAAAAACGGTGGATGGTCCAATGCTTAATGATACGGGGGTTGGGGTGTTACAGTATATTAAATAAAAATAAATAAATAATAATTATTGATATTTATAGTGGGAGCTTAGTTGAAAAAAAATTAAATAAATTAATGCAATGAATTAATTCTTATATATATATATATGATGGTGTTTGAAAAAAAAAGTGGATATGCTACCTACATGGGATGGATAAGAAGAGGAAAGGAGAGCATTATCTCCTCATTAAATGATGGTCGAACCCCAACATCATGCCTATATATATATATGTGCTCCAATTTGTTGCATGCTCGTCATTCACTCACTCATCATTTGGGAAAACCAAAGAAAGAAAAGAAGAAGAAGAGAGATAGAGAGACAGAGAGAGAGAGCAAACAAAGAAAGAAAAAGGAGGAGAAAAAGAGGAAGAAAAAGAGGAAGAAAAAGAAAGAAAAGAAGAAAAGAAAAAGTTGTCCATTCTCAAAGATCTGTCACTTTGGGTTTATAATTTTCGCTCTTTTCAATCCAAAATAGTTATAAAAGTTTTGAATTATAGTTTTTCTAATGTAGTTTTCAACAAAAGTGTTAACCTATTGTATGACCCAAAACTATGGTGTATTTTATTAGGAGTAAAACTATACAATATATATATATATATATATATATATATATATATATATATATATTGTGTTCATATTAACGATTAAAACACATATCTATGGTTCATTTGTACCAATGTGGACCCTAAAAATTTATATGGTAAGTGAAAGTTGACACTTAGGAGACATACATATTGGCACTGAAATTTTAATTGACAGGTACTGAAATGTCCAAAACAGAATTTTGGACTCAATGATACCAAAATTAGGATTTTTGGAGATCAATATACAATTGAAGAAATACTTTATAGATTTATATTATATGTATATACAAGGTTATGTATGTATATATATGTTACTAAAATATTAATTGATTACAATAAAGTTATATAATGTTAAATGATTAGCATATAAGGTTATAATTCATTATGAAATGTTATTAATATAACATTATATATATGTATATAATTTTGTGTAACATTATGAATTACTTCAAATGAAAGAAATGCGTAATATAGGAAGTAATTAATTTTTCCTATTTAATGTGTACTACTGCAAATTTGTGAAGAGGTTACGTAGTGTATACCAAAAGTGAAACACGTGTTAACAGTGAGTTTTTGATATTTGGCTCGATATTGGGAGATGCGACTGGCGACTGGGAGAACGTCGATAGTCGATCTAGTCTATTAGTAGTAATTTGATGTATTTAATCTTTTATTTTGTCATGGTTGTTGCATAATTGAGTACTACATGCATTGCATATTGCATTGAGATAAGACTGATCATCAGATGTGCCGATCTGGCCACACGATGAGAGGTTCCGAGGTGCGGATATTTGATCGTGGTAGTCTTGAGATACGAGTATGAATCTTCAAATGTGTTGATCTAGCCTCAGGTTGAGAGTTTTCGAGGTGCAGACATTGGATCATGATAGTTCTGAGATAGAATTGATCAACAAATCTTCAGATGTGCCGAGCTAAGCTAATGAAGAGAGGTTTCGAGGTGTAGACGTTGGATTGTAATAGCTCTAAGAGAGGACTGATCAACGGAACTTCAAATATGCTAACATGGCCTAATAAGGAAAGATTCTGAGGTGTAGACATTGGATCAAGACAGTCCGAGATAAGAGTGGTATAGTGCTACACTCTATGGATATATTTAAGTGGTGCATGACACACTCTACTGGTTCGTGGGTGGCAACTGCACCACTTGGTCAGTGGGCCATGATCGTTGAGATACAACAGATGGCCTGGTCAGTGGGCCATGATCGTTGATTGATATCTCCCTGTAGCCTGGATGATGGCCACATCTGTCCAGAATGGCAATATGACCAAAGGATCCTTAAAGTGAAAGAAGAGTGCCAAGTTTAGATATTGAACCCTTGAAACATGGCATACTTCATGGCATATTTCATGGCATATTAAGCTGCTGCATTTTTATATGTTGATGATTGCACGTGCTATTTATTGTTGCAATGGTGATTTTATGTGTTGCATTGCGTCTAAAATACTAGACTTAAGTACATATATCTTTTTGCTGCTCACTGGTCTCACGTGGATACCGAGCTCACTACTTTTAACGTTTCAAGTTCGTTTAGTGTGGATAAGGGAAAAGGTGTGTTGGTCGCGTGATCTTTTCTAACCTATCTCTAGTATGTTGTTTTTTTTATATATTTGAATTCATTATGTATAAGTTTTGAAAAATGTAAAGTTAAATTGGACTCTAGTAATATAATTAATGTTAAAGACTTCTACTGTTATTACATTATTCCGCTTACCTTGTTATTGTTGCACTCTAAATATTATAAATGTTTCAATGGTAAGGCTTAAATATAGTCGCCAAGTTTGACTGAGGAGTAGATTTGTTTGACAATTGTGTCGATCAAGCCACCCTTATGAGGTTTAAGAAGGGGTCCCAACAAAGTTGGTATCAAAGCCTACAAATTTTTTTAAAAGTTAGACTTAATTAAAAAAATATGAGTCCAAAAGTTTCGCTTTTCAAAACTTATTTTTGAAATTATATTGTACAGTAGTGGTAAAATAAGCTTTAGGGGTGGTATGTTTGCAAGTTTGACATTAACAAATGGTTGTATGTGAATTACAGAGTAAGATGCCACCTAGACGCATAGACCACGGGAGGTATTACAAGATTTTGCTCCTCCGCAAGATCCTATGGTGAGACCTATACCACCACCATCACTTGCCGAGCTTGATGTATTCCAACGGGTCAAAGATCTTATCCGGGCCCAAGGGGAGTTGATCCAATCCTCTAATGCTACACTACATTAGAGGATAGATGGAGTTGTGGCTAATAAGCATCAACCAACATCTCCTATGGCTCCTACTCCACCTTTAGTCTAGCCAACTGATGGGGAGATGGTCATGAGTCTAAAGAGGAGATTGAGGTTCTTTGTAAGCACCGTAGAGAGAGGCAGAGGAGAGAAACTTCACATAAGAGATTATTGAAGAAGTTTTTGGACCTAAAACCCCAGTTGTATTGCGGTGGTGTTAATCTAGAGCAAGTAAAGGACTGCTTGTTGAATGTTGAGAAGATAGCACGGTCGATGAAGCTATCTAAAGATCATGTGTTGTTTTTTGCACATACATTAGAGGGTGATGCCGCTAGATGGTGGTTATCAGTTTGGCTATTGAGCTCACGGTTGAAAATTGGGCAAGGCTTAGAGAGTTATTTTTGTAAACTTTTGTGTATGCTTCTGCCAGAGGGTATAGGAAGATGGAGTTCTTGGAGTTCATTAGGGCAATATGACAGTCTAAGAGTACACTTATAGATTTATTCATCTAGAGTCGTATGTTCCATGGCTAGTTGCTAATAAAGTAGTTAGGGCTGGATTCTATTATCGATGGTTGAATAGTGATATTTGACGGGTAGTACACAGTTCCTGTCTAGAGTCACTGAAGCACTGAGCTCTAAGATATGAGGCAAACAATAAGGACGAGCCAATACAGGTGCAGATTGTCCCAAGCAATACCATGCAGATTTTAACACAAACTCATAGTAACCAAGGTCAATGGTAGAGGAATAGAGGTTACAAGAAGAGGAAGTTTGTTTTGGGATCGACTAGCACCCCACAGACCCAGTATACCATGACGATGGCAATTGCCACCACCCCAATTTAGACATTTGAGCCACATGTGGTAGTACAACCTAGAGGTAAAGACCAACACCAATAGTACAGATTGGCCAACCGACACAAACAGGACAAGTAGTACAAAAACAACCATTCACCTATTATTAGTGTGGGAAGACTCAGCACAAGAAGTCAAGAGTCCTACCTTATCATCACGGCTGATGGTCCAGCTGGGATATAGAGAGAAAGCACAAATAGTGACTCAGCCTAATCTGGAGGCTACCAAGACTATGGTAGAAGGTACTGCCTCTATTTTAGATTCCACTTTATATGTGTTGATGGATGTTGGCTCTACTTTATCATTTATATTTGTATATGCTATTGATAAATTAAAACTTAGACCAATTAGGGCATCCTCTTAGCTTGTATTAAGTATTGTCACTGGGGAACATATTTACCCCAATATGATTTATGAGCATTGTGTGATATGTGTCGATAACCTAGAGACAGTGGTAGATTTGTAGGTATTAGAATTATTGGAGTTTGATGCCATTCTAAGCATAGATGAGTTGGTTGCTTATCACACTTATGTTGATGGTTATGCTAACATGTAGTATTTCAGGTCCTGAATTAGGTTGTGGTGGTGTTCTAGGATAGAGGTTCAAATAAACCTAGCACCCAGGGTATATTAGCGACACCAAAGGAGATGTGTGCCCCAGTGAGTGTTGTTGCCATAAATACTGGTGAGCCTTCCAAGTCAAGACTTTGGGATATTCCTGTGGAATGTGAGTTCCACGAGGTATCAATTTTGCCTCCTAAGCGATGATCTACTCACCTTGCCTCCTAAGCGAGAGATCGATTTTGCCATTGAGTTGGTCTCAAAGACCGAGCCATTCTCAATAGTTGCTTACCTTACGACACCTAAGGAGTTATAATAGTTGTAGGTTTAGCTAGAAAAATTACTGGGCAAGGGTTTTATTCGACCTAGCATATCACTTTTGGGAGCTCTTGTGTTGTTTTAAGAAAGAAAGATGAGAGTTTCCACTTGTGCATCGACTACAGATAGTTGAATGGGGTGATTATAAAGAATAAATACCCTCTTCCACGTATTGATGATTTGTTTAATCAGTTGAAGGGTGCTAGAGTATTCATGAATATTGATCTAAGGCTGGGGTACCATTAGCTACATGTTAGGGAAGATGATGTACCAAAGATTGCTTTTCGGACTTGCTATAGGCACTATGAGTTCCTTATTATGCCATTTGGCATAACGAATGCCCTAGCGATGTTATGTAGCGAGTGTTTAGGCCTTATATTGATTAGTTTGTGATAATATTCATTGATGACATTCTGATCTACTCGAGGTATAGAGTGAATCATGCTTAACATCTTAGAGTAATCTTACAGACTTTGAAGGAACACCACTTGTACACAAAGCTAAGTAAGTGTGACTTTTGGTTGACAGAGGTTAAGTTTTTTGGTCATGTGGTTGGATCCAAGGGTATCTTTGCTGATCCAGCCAAGGTCGAAGTAATTTTTGATAGGCAGACCTACCATAGTGACCAAGATTCGTAGTTTTCTAGATTTAGCAGGTTACTATCAAAAAATTGTATAGAATTTCTCCCGCATCATAGCACCGATGACTAAGCTAACCTAGAAGAATGTACCTTTTGTATGGAATGATAACTATGAGCATGCCTTTTTTGAACTTAAACAAAGGTTGACAGTTGCACCAGTTCTTATTTTACTAGAACTGGGTCAAGAGTTGGTAATTTATGCTGACAGATCGGGATTAAGCCTTGGTTATGTATTGATGCAAAATGATAGGGTCGTAGTCTATGCTTCCAAACAATTAAAAGTTCATGAGAAGAACTACCCTGTCCATGATCTAGAACTAGCAACTATTGCTTTTGCTCTCAAGATTTGGCGACATTATCTTTATGGTGAACGATTCACTTTGTATTCGGATCACAAAAACCTCATGTATTTGTTTTCTCAGAAAGATCTTAACATGAAGTAGAGGAGGCCGATGGAATTGCTGAAGGATTATGACTTCAGTATTGAAGACCATCCAGGGAAGGCCAATGTTGTGGCTGATGCACTTAGTAGGAAACAGGTAGAGACTGCCTGTATGGCTAGACGTATGTCTCAAGAGTGGAGGATGATTGAGTATCCACAAGACTTTGACCAAGACCAAAGTTAGTGCACAGATGAGAGCCCAACTTGCTAAGATCATGGAGGTTCAACCTCATGATGTTGATTATGTGATGTTCTGGGAGTGGGCGGATGACACTTCTCATGTGAAGTAATCTATTGACATTGATGGTGCACTGAGGTTCAGGGGACGATTCTGGGTAACAAATGACCCTTGCGTGAGACAAGGAGTGCTAGAAAGCTATAGCGATTGAGGTATATCATTCACCCATGCACCAATAAGATGCATTAGGATGTTCGATGTACTTATTGGTGATCAGGGATGAAGTGAGATATAACATCCTTCATGCAGAGATGTGACACGTGCGAGCAGGTTAAGACTAAACATGTAATAACCCAAGATTGAAAAACAAAGAGAAAAGAAACTAAACCAACAAAAAAAGATTGTGTTGTGGGACTGTGGTCTTGCGATTAGAGGGCCACAAGTCGTGGGACTGTGGTCCCATAGGTGAAGACTGTAGTCTTGCATTGAGTTTTTGTGGTTCACATGAGGACTACGGTCTAGAACCATAGTCTTGGTCTATAGAAGAACAGTCTAAAATCGCAAACCTATGATTGAGATTAGGAATGGAAGGTTCACAACGACGCACAAAAAGACCTAAATCGACTTGGTTCATCAAAACCATAATCACATTGTTGCACAGAACCATAATCACATTCTTCAATTGCTCATTGTGTCCATCGTGATTACAGAAAACCCCTATAGTTGTTCATCAAAACCTTAGCTGCCAACTGCTAAATCCTTCCCCTCCTATACACATTTCAATCGAATTTTTTCTAGTCCACCCTCTAATAATAATACGACAAACATTAGGAGAAGAAGAAACGCTCAAGTTGCCAAGAGAATGAACTACAACAGGTCTCCAAGCAGTAGTACCAAGGTAAGGCATATGTTTTACGAAGCATATCACTTTATTATCATAATTCGTGTTTCTTAACATTTTAAACACTTGACGTAACATTAACACTGAAATCATTCGGGACACCCATGAGAGGGCTAAAAGGCGTTCTTGGAGGAAATGAAAGGAACGCATAAGTTATAAGTCCCACTATTTGTTATGCTTCATGTTTGGAGGTCAAAGACTCAATGAGGCATGATTAACACACCACTTTGTTCAAAACTAATAATTGTTTAACATTTTCTTAGTGATAATTGTTCTAAATGGTATAATAGTGCACAGAAGGAGTAGAAAAGCACCCTCAAAGGGCTATCAGAGGACGAATGATCAATGAGGATGTGTAAAACACTTTTAACCATTGAAATAGTTATCTTTAAGTCATAAACTTGTTATATTAAAGTTTCAGCTACAGGGAAAACAAGAAACACACCCAGAATGTGATTCTCGGAATACCTTGTGAATTTATAGCATGACATGTCTATCATGAATGTATGTTCCAATTTAGAATCTAGACTATGCATGCAATGTGAGGATTATGTTTGATGTGACTACCAGCATGATGAAATGTTTATTTATATCCTTTGCCATGTATATTGGATATTGAAATTGTGAAAATGTTTTTGGTCACTAATTTCAGATGATTAAGTAAATGAACCACATATCAACATGGTGATGAGGATATTGTGGTCAAGTCTAGCATCACTGTGGGTTTTCCTAGCCTTGGGGGTCTCTGTTTGTAATGGAATTTTGAGTCTAAGTGATACTTCGCTCCTTGGTTGGGTGATCAATTGAGACATCCACCCCGAGATAGGGTTTTGGAGTGTGTACCAAGCCTTTGGGTATTACATTGAGTACTCTGAACTTAAGTTTGAATATCAAGGAAAAAATTCTTTTGATTTAACATTAACTTAAACAATCAAATTGTTGAAATGCTCAATGTATTATAAGTGTTTGCATGTTTGTATTTTGACTATTGTAATGCTTGAGATGTTTGTGTAAGATCTAATGGGCTCTTGAGCTCACCCCCACTAATCTCTTTTCAAGTAACCTTTGAAGACATGGGTACTGATAAGAGACAGAGACAAATGTTGTAGTATTGATATCCTCACTATTGGGGATGAGCAGTAATTAATAGAACATTGCTACTTTCAGTTTTAAGGCATGGGACCCACATTTAATTTACTTCTTTAGTTGATTGGTTTTTTAGGCCATGGGGCCAATTCTTTGTTGATTTAATTCATTTGAACTTGGTCTTGGGGCCTAAGTATTTTATTTATTTCAAAGCTTAATCATGTTATTGTTTTTGGACATGTCATTCTTATTTCAAGTCATTCATGATAGTATCATTTATGTTTCCGGATGGTTTGAAAAAGGAAAGAAACACAAAGTAATAGCCTAGTTTCTTGATATTAACGGCAGGAGTGCCGCATCAGCTGATTCCATCTCCAAACAAGAGACAAAGACGCCTAGTCAGCGGCGTGTATGACGAGATTCCGGGGCTATGGTGTTACGGAGCACCAGAGACCCGATGGTTTATTACAACCCTTGGCTACTCCTGAGTGGAAATGGGAGCACACTACTATGGACTCTATGATGGGATTACCCTAGACTCAGTGGAGATGTGATACTATTTAGGTCATTGTAGATAGACTGACTAAGTTTGCTCATATAATCTTGATGCATAGCAAAGATTCGATTGAGAGGCTAAGTCAACTATATATCCACGAAATCGTGAGATCGCATGGGGTCCCAGTGTTCATTATGTCTGATAGAGGCGTTTGGTTTACGTCCTGGTTTTTGTAGAGTTTACAAAACCAATTGGGGACTAGAGTAAACTTGAGCATAACCTTTCATCCACATACTAATGTTCAGTTTGAGAAAGTGGTCCAGATTTTGGGAGATATGCTTCATGCATGTGTCCTTAATTTTGGTGGTAGCTGAGAGGATCATTTGGCATTGTGTGATTTTGCATATAATAATAGCTAATAGGTGAGTATCAGCATGGCATCGTTTAAGGAATTATATGGTTGACCTTGTCAATCATTATCTTGTTTGGCCAAGGTTGGTGATATAATAGTTTTTTGCCCTACTTTTGTACAAGAGCAAAATGAGAAAATTCAATAGATCTATCATAGCGTGAAAGCGGCTCAGGACAGATAGAAGAGCTATGCAGATAACCAAAGGAAGGTCATTAAGTTTGATGTTGGTGATCATGTACTCCTTCAAATTTTCCCTCAAAAGGGATAGACTCAGTTTGGTATTTCAAAGAAACTTACTCCAAGATATATTAGACCTTTGGAGATTCTCAAGAGAATAGGTCCTATGGTATACCGATTGCCATTGCCGCTTCTGGGAGTACAAAACGTGTTTCATGTGTCGATCTTGTGGAAGTACTACCCCGATCCTTTGCATGTGATGGACTAGAGACATGTTGAGTTACGAGAGGATTGTACATACGATGAGGCTCCAGTAGCAGCCATTGATTAAGCTGTGAAGAAACTATGCAACAAAGAGAAATGGTACATGTATATTGGCAGTTTCATAGTGCCAAGCAGGACACTTAGGAGTGAGAGGACTACATGGCGAGTCACTTCCCTGAGATTGTGAGAGTTGCTTCTTGATCTTTATTACCTTAATAAATTTTGAGGACAAAATTTGTTCTAAGGAGGGGAGACTATAACGATCCGTATTTTAGACATTGAGTCGACGGGTTTGACATGTATTTTTATGTATGAATTAATAAATTGTAAATGAAAATATATAATTTTATGAAAACTGTATTAATTAATATATGTATTAAATGAAAAAAAGTGGATAAGCTACCTATGTGGGAAGGATAAGAAGAGGAAAGGAGAGCATTATCTTCTCATTAAATGATGTTGGGACCCCAACATCATGCCTATATATATGTGTGTGTGTGCTCCAATTTGTTTTATGCTTACCATTTGCTCACTCATCATTCGGGAAAACCAAAGAAAGAAAAGAAGAGAGAGAGAGAGAGAGAGAGAGAGAGCAAATGAGAAAGAAAAGAAGGAGGAAAAGAGGAAGAAAAGGAGAGAAAAGAGGGAAAGAAAAAAGTTGTCCATTTTCAAAGATCCGTCACTTTGGGTATATAATTTTTGCGTCTATGCAATTCAAAATAGCTATAAAAGTTCTGAATTACAATTCTTCTAGTATAGTTTTCAACAAAAGTGTTAGCCTATTGTGTTACTCAAAACTAGGGTATATTTTTACTAAGAATAAAACTATGTAATATATATACCATTGTGTTCATATCAACAAGTAGAACACAAATCTATAGTTTATTTATACAAATGTGAACCCTAAGAATTAATACGGTAAGTGAAAATTGACACTTAGGGGGTATAAATACTAGCACTAGAATTTTAATTGAGGGGTACTAAAATGTCCAGAAAGAAATTCTTGACTCAATGGCACCAAAATCAGGATTTTTGGAGATTAATAGATATATATTAATTGATTACAAATAGGTTAACATTATGTTAATTGATTAATATATAGGGTTATAATTTATTATGTAATGTTATAAATATAACATTATATAGATATAATGTTGTGTAACATTATGAATTTCTTCAAATGAAAAAAGATGCTTAACATAGGAAATAATTAATTTGTCCTATTTAATGTGTATTACAACAAATTTTTTAAGAAGTTACCTAATGTATACCAAAAGTGAAACACGTGTTAACAGTGTGAGCTTTTGGTGTTTGGCTCAATATTGGGAGACACGATCGACGACCAAGAAAACATTGACAGTCGATCTAGTCTTTGAGTAGTAATTTGATATATTTAATTAATCTTTTATTCTACTTATGGTGGTTGCATAAATTGAGTGCTACATGCATTGAGATAGGACTGATCTTTAGATGTGTCAACTTGGTGTTAAGATGAGAGGTTCCTAGGTGCAGACATTGGATCGTGATAGTCCTGAGATACAAGTCTGAATCTTTAGATGTGCCAATTTGGCCTCAAGATGCGAGGTTTTCAGGTGCGAACATTGGATCCTGATAGTTCTGAGATAGAGTTGATTGACAGATCTTCAGATGTACTAACCTGATCTAATGAAGAGAGGTTTTGAGGTGCGGACATTGGATTGTGATAACTTTGAGATAGGACTAATCGATAGATCTTTAGATGTGCTAACTTGGCCTAATGATGAAAGGTTTTGAGGTGTAGACATTGGATCATGATAGTCCAAGATAAGAGTGGTACAGTGGTACACTCTATGGATATATTTAGGGTGGTGTATGGTACACTCTATTGGTCGGGGGGCCACAATCGTCGAGATATGATAGTATGGCTTGGTCTGTGGGCCACGATCATCGATTGATATCGCAATATGGCCTGGCCGATGGTTACATCCATTCGAAATGGCAATATGACCAAAGGGTCCTTAAAGTGAAAGAAGGGTGTTGAGTTTAGATACTGGACCCTTGAAACATGGCATACTTTATGGCATATTTCATGACATATTAGGCTGCTACATTTTATATGTTGATGATTGTGTGTGCAATTTGTTGTTGCATTTTTATATGAATGATGGTGATTTTGTTTGTTGCATTGCATGTATAACATTAGACTTCAGTAGATATATCCTTTTGTTACTCATTGGGCTCACGTGAATATCGAGCTCA
>JAJIYU010017721.1:0-11555 GCA_030144865.1 Tinospora cordifolia | reverse complement strand
AATTTTGTTATTAAAGAAAATTCAATTACCATTTGTATTCCCTGAGGACGATACCCGGACTTTCCGGATATTACTACAAGCGATCTCGTATACTTGCGAGTTCGCTAACAATAATCCATTGTAATATTATCATGCCTCTACTTGAGAATTGAAAGTGGTTGCACCATTCTTGAGGTTTTCATGTGTTTGGCTTTTACCTGTTGACAAGTCAGACATTTAGAGACATATTTGGCTATATAACTTTTCATACCACTCTACCCATAAGTCCTTTTGAGGTTTTGGTACATCTTATCTCATCTTGGATGCATTTTATACTTTGTCTGATGAGCTTCATCTAGTATAGTTCTTCTATTCGACCCACTCTCTGGTACACAGACTCTATCTCCAAGTCTTAATGTACATTCGAAATCAATTCTAAAATCGATGTGTTTGCCTTGCTTGACACCTTTTGTCAGATCCACAACCACTTGTCATGTTTCTTCTCATAACTAATCTGCTATAAGAGATTTGGTTCGCAAACCATTGCATACCAATATGCTTTCTTGCCATTTGAAGTTACACTCAAGTTGTAGTCACTAACGAGCTGATACAGTTGCCCTTTATCTGTAATACCCTAAATCCTTTGTACTCTATTAAATGAAATTTATCATTTATTCAATGGAATCTGGGTGCACAATGAAATCGAGCTCATTTTGGGGCTATATTTGGCAGGTTTTCAAAACTCTCATTTAGTGCCCCTTAGGGAACCAAAACAACTTGAAATGAAGTAAGGTGACGTAAACCAACTAAGGGGACAACATATAAAAAAATTAGAATAATTGGTCAAGGTTAAGGTTTTCATTTGCCAAACGCCCTTTAGGGGGTCCAAATTAGAAATAATTGTAGTTTAGGGTACTTCGGGGGATCGAAATGACTCGAAACGAAATGAAATGATATGAACTAACAAAATGAATGACATATCCGACAATCAGAACAATTGGCCAAGATTTAGATTTTCATTTGCCTAGTGACCTCAATGGGTCTTAAATAAGGAAAGTTTTTGAGGGAAAATTACCTTGGGCCAAACCATGCCTTAAAATGTACATTAGGTTTATGTGATTCCAAAACTATAGGATATAAATCATATTTTCATGTAAATAACGAGATATTAATTCTTATTTGATTTTTGTGAACCCATGAACTCATGGCTACCACTAACATGTGCAAGTCACATGATCATGTGGAACACTATGATCATGTGCACCCTACCTTACCCTAAGCTCCATGGGACATGTCCATTATTTGAAACCATGAAGAACGATCCCATAGTCATGTAAATGATCAAGTATGCCTACACCTATAGAAACCATGAAGAATGATTCCATGTGCCAAGATAAATGATCATGTATACTAAGGTTGTTGCATATAAAATGTCTCATAAGTATGTGTGTGGGCACACATGTGACAAACCCAAGATAGAAGTTTAATGAGAGTGGTTGATTTAAAGAGATATAAAAAGATTCCTTCACCTAGAAAAAATGAGAAAATAGAAACTTGCCTTATGCTCACATGTGGAGCCAAAAAGGTAGAGAATCTAAGGGAAATAAGAAACATTCCAAAGCTTTGTTTTTGTGTGCTCATATTAGAAACTTATTTGATTTTATGAGTCACAATATATTAGAATGTTTCCCTACTAATAGAGGACATTCAAGAGAGATTAGAATGTATTCTAAACTTTTAATTATGTTCACACACATAAAAGAAACAAATAAGGTTCAAAGATTTTGCTAACACTTAGATTGGAAACCTTAGTGGTCCCACTTGCCAACCATGCACACACATTCCTTTCTCACCCAAACCATCCACTTATGAGTTTGGAAACATGCCCAAACGTGGTGAGTTTCCCTAGTTGCCCAAGATGCCCCCCTTGTGCTCATGAACACGTATAAATACCCCCTCTTGCTCACATTCATCTCATCCAAAAGCAAAGAATTGACACTTCCCTCTTTGCTTGTTCTTGCCTTCTTCTTGGCACCACTTCTCGTTCTCTTTTCTTTCTTGTGTGAGAAGTTTTTATTTCAGTATTTTAAAGAGTTGTTAAAGTAGTCTTGTTGGTGGTTTAAAGTTCTGAAACTGGTTGATAAGGCGAACCTCTGTCGAATTTAGCAAAAACTCAAATTAAGGTGGAGGGGATTTCTTAAACCTCTACTTTGCTATTTTCAATTTTTAGCATGTTCATGCTTGTTTAAATTCTAATTTTGAGCATGTCTTATTTTAGTTACAGCATGTTTAATCATATTTTAATTTTAGTTAGCATATTTATATGATTTAATCACTCATGAGAGCATGTCATGCTTAGAATCCATATTTAGGATTTAATTCAATGTTTTAAGCATGCGATGTAATGTTTTTGATGCTTTCTTGGTTGTTTAAAATTTTGATATTTAAATTTTGGATTTCTTTTATGATTATGTGATTTTTAAATATAAGAAATTGAAGATAAGAACCACAACTGTCATAGTGACCCGCGCATGGATGCTATGGGTGTTCTTAACACATGGTTGGAGTGTGTGGTTGCGGGGCGCAACTAAGGGATACTTGGTATGTGGCATCAAATGGAAAGTTACAAAGAAATGTCTTTCCACCCTAAGAGGAGTATCTAAATTAAGAACATCAAGGGAGTAGAACCCCTTTCAGTTTTAACGTCAACTACAACCAAAAAGTTGCTTGAATCACCTAATGCATGAAAGTGTTTGAATTTGGATGTGCTATTCACTTGAAATAGTAACTTAATTGTTTAATGAATGATCCACTGGGCTATGTGTTCACCCCTTCCTTTTATTTTTCAGAAAATTGACTTGAATCATGAAGGTCATGGTTATTAGATTATTTCTAAGTTTTGGAAGTTCTATTTTAAGGACATGTTGCCCAAATTTTGAATTTAAGACTTCTGCTGAATTTTACTTTTAAATTTTAGAGTTATGTATCCCCTTTTCATTATTTGAATTTCAAGCATGTATCCCTTTATTTTATTCAATAAATAAAGATTGAAGTTTTTCTTTTATCTCTCTTGTAATAGTCTTATTAAATTAGAATTAAATTATTTGGGTTGTATGCTCATTGAGAAATAATAAGACTTGAGATAATAGAAAGTGATGCAAGTTGTGTACTTGTAAATGTAACATTGGACCCAACCTGCCTTGTGGTTGAGGTTGAACATGTCTCTTGGGGGTTGGGGTGTTATAAAGGTGGTATCAGAACCTAGGCCTTAGTTGTTGGGCCAAAATTAAAAAGTTTCCTCTGATACCAAGGTGGTATCAGAGCCAAAGCTTTAGGTGGCTTAGGCTAGAATTAGAATGTCAATCAGTGGCTGTTTGACTAGAATTAGAAACTCAAACTAGGGTTTCACTTTGAATTGAATTGAATCTTGAATGCCTTGGGCTAGAATTAGAAAGTCGATCAGTGGCTATTGACTAGAATAAGAAACTCAAATTAAGGTTTCACTTGGAATTAAATTGAATCTTGAATGCCCTACCTTCTATTGTTGAAATTGAAAAACGATTTAGAAAGTGTTTTCAATAAGGAAGTATATGTTTTTGAAATGTTTTTTTTGGATACAAAGACTACAAGTTGAGATGATAGTGGGTAAGCTTTGTCCTAAGTAAAGCTAAACATTGAAAGGGAGGTGGGTTATCTCGCCCTAGAAAGCGTGGTTGCTAAGCAGACTTCGTTCTCGCTGCCGGATTTGGAGGTTGTCCCACCTGCTTATATGGGTGGTCTGAGTTGAACAATACCCTTACTTTCTATAAAAGAAAACTAGAAGGTGAAAAATTAGGGCAAGAAATTGTTTAGAAGTCAAATAAGATGCCAAAGGTGGTGTTTTGCTAAACAGAGGTTGTGAGTCAACCAGTTTGAAACCATGGGTCTTGGGGATTGACCTTAGATAGAGACATGGGTGGCACAGTGGATCAAAAGCATGAATCTCTAGGACATTGGCTAGAGACTGAAACTTATTTAAAAACAAAAAAATTGTTTAATTAGGACATAGGACCAGGAAGCTTTTGTATCTTTCGGTTTCAATGTAGTATGGAATGCATAAGAATTCAGGGATATTGTAACACCCCAAAGTTTTCAAACGCACACAACTCAAAAATGAATTTTTAAAATAATTATGAAATAAATATAAAAATGTGTGAAAACATGTTTTAAATGGCTATTATATAGTATGGTGTGAAAATAAAATAAATCAGGATGTTTGATAATGGGAAACACTTTAAAAAAACATGGAAAAAAACATGATGCCACACTGGTGACCACGGTCACTAAAGGATGACCGCGGTCTTCAGTGAAAAATTCGGGGAAAAATCTAGGTCACTGTGGTGACCACGGTCCGTAAAGTGCCGACCGCAGTCATTGCGCAAAATTTAAACAATTTTGAGCCCTAACTCGTCATTTCACGCACAGAATCTCTCGAGTTGATCCGGAGTTTCAGAGACACGATCCAGAGTTGATTCAAGGAGGAGTTAAAGGTCTAAGGTAGGAATCTAAACCTCTTAATCATTGAAGTTTCAATTCTATCGATTTATTCAGATTCTGTATCAAAAAACTAGGGTTTTGAGGGTTTTGATGAATAAAATGATCCGGAACCCTATGAGCTCAGATCTTCCTTCTAAATGGATAGTTTATCGATTTAGAACTGAATTCTGGAAGTTTTAACTGTTCAATTGCAGTTTTAGACATATCCAGAGGAAATTTGCCTATTTGGAGGATTTATGAAGGTGCAAATTGCTTGATAGGTAATAAAACCTAATCCGTTCCTCTTTTGAAGTTGGAGTTAGTTTTAAATGTGTTTTATTTTTAGTTTGGAACGTATTGACTGTAAGCTTGCATTTTTGGGAGGAAAAATGGAAATTTGGGATTTCCTGTACTATTGTTGAAGGAGGATTTTTGATGAATTTGGACTGAATGAGGAGGTTTAATCATTTCAGACTGCGGATTTCGAGCGTGATTCTTGCGAGTAGGCGCAAGGGACGTTCCTTGTTATCAGGTGGGTGGGATTCTCTTGCTCACTATTATTATGTAGGCTTGAGATTCAAGGCATGATGTTTGTGTAGTCTAGGATGTTAGATGCATGCTAGGGTGTGAATATTTCTTGGATGCCTTGAGTGACGATTGAGCATAATGTCTAGTTATATGCTTTCAGTATTTGTTTGAATATGCGGCATAATGTCTAGTTATTTATGTCATCTGCTACATGATTTAGATACTTGGATTGATGATTGGGTATGGAATGAAATATATTGAAACTAAAGAAGATTAAATTAAGATTTAATAAATCAACGTACCAGAGCGATAGTAGGTATCTGTCGACGACTCGTGGACGTGGCCGTATTTGCCGCATGACATCTTCCGGATCCCATCGTTGGTGTTCTTAATGAAGTCTCCTACAAAGGCTGAGCGTTTCCTCGGACGGGTGAGCATTGGTCATACACCATTGTGCCTATTCTTGGACGACGTGACAGGTCGTGAACGGTATCGTAGCTCGAAGCAGTACCAGCTAGGATCGATTTCTTGTCACCGAGGAACACCAGGAGTATAGCTCTTTCAGTCTTAGGATACAACAAAACAAATAACTATTTGAAACGATTAATGTAATGAAAGTGTGTGCATGTTTTGGATTTCAGGTTTCTATAATGTTAGTGATGTGTAGAGATGATCCACTGGGCTCTCGAGCTCACCCTATTTTCTTTTACAGGTACTCACAGAGGTGGAGTATCCTAGTTCACCATGGACACAGGTTTGGTTTGGTGATCTCGCTGGGAAGTCACTGTTGGACTTGTGTTCTAGTTTTTGTTTTAATTTTTACAGATGATGTAGATATCTTGAATAGGCCGTGTGGCCAAATATTTCTTTTTGAGACTGTTGTATATTTTAAAATGTTATTGGGACTTTTGGCTCTGTGAGCCTAATTTTGATTATAGTTTTGAAATGACTTTGGCAATGTCGACTTCAGAGGTTAATATCATGTGCTTGTTTAGTTTTACTTAAACCCTGCCATATGGGTTGGTGATTTTGATGGTTTTCGCTGCAGAAATTTGTTTTCCAATATGAATATTTACTGTGAAAAATCCAGTGAAGTATTTGAATTATGACATCAATCGATAGACACAGTAGGATGTTTATCTAGGTTGACATGTTTTCTCATGATATGAGATTGAGAGTTAGGTTTAGTGAGTAGAAATGAGGTTGACGACCCCGAGTTCCCAGCGGATCAGACCCACAGAGAGGTGAAAAGTCCCGCATGCACAGCAGAGTAGCTGAAGGGAGCGCTTGTAGATGCGCTGGCCCCACGTGTCACACGCAGGAGGACTTGGGTTTCGGTCCGGGGGCTTGGGGTGTCACAGGGTGATATCAGAGCTAGCTAGTAGTTCACTGGGCACATATTGTGTTTGATACCCCAAAGCGGTATCAGCGCCCAGTCAGTAGCTCGCTGGGAAAGAATACAGTCCAATGTGGACTCGATTTTTCACTGGAAATGATCACCGGATTTTATTTTCACTGGAAATGAATTTGCACTAGATTTGAAATGTTTTTAAAAGTGATATGAGTAAGAGGTCACCTATTAGTGACTAGAATGGCTAGGTAGCTAGAAGTCTAGAAAAGAATTGGGTGATACCAACGTGCTTGAGTTACCAATCGCAGGTGGACAAGAGTTCATGTAGTAGCCCTGTAGGTGGAAGCTTTGCTCCCTGCGAGTGATGCGCTATATGGGAATTGTCCGAGACTTGGGACCGATGGTATCCCATAGGAAAAAATGTACATAGTGTTGAAACACTAGGTCTAGGTAAAGACCGGGTGTGCTTTCTGGCACAGTGGATCATACATTAAAAGCTTTAGGGCATGGAATAGAGACTGATAATGTGAAAATACACACTTGATTGGTCATGGCACAGTTCAGAAGGATCCTGTATCACAGATCTCTCTGTTATACTATGGTGAGGAAACTCAGTGTGGTATGCTTAGAGATGATGAGGTATGGAGGAAAACTGAACTTGGAAACTGACGACCAGGTATGGTGAGTGGTCGATTCCTTCGACAAAACTTGTATGCACTATATTCTACTAGGTATGGGACGGTCGCGTATGGTGGGTCTTGCGTCAGCCTTAGGGAGCAAAACACTTGTGAAATTGTAATGGGCAATGAACGGATTCATTGGAAGCATAAATATATGGTGGGTATTGCGTATGGTGGGTATTGCGTATGGTGAATTCATTGGAAGCATAAATTCACTGGTATGAGACGGTCGCGTATGGTGGGTATTGCGTCATCCTTAGAGATTGGGATTTGGCATAAATATATACTAGCCGTACTGGAATAGGGATTCCATTATGCCAACATGCATTGTTTGGTTGATTGTTGGGTGTTCGCTTTGGATATATGTGATATCACTATTTTGAGTATTGACACACAAATTCCTGTACCCAGAACTGAGTAAAATGCTATTGACCTAGAAGCATAAATTTTTAGACCACTAAAACAAAATCGAGAACTTAGAGATTTGAATTTAGAGTTACAATAGTACAACGATGCGATAGTGATAGGTAGGTCAAATTACTTGGTATTCTCACAAGTCACAGTTTCCAAAGATTTGAGGAAAAAGGGTTTGAAATTGAAATGGAAGTGGAAATAACATCTGCATTACATTCAGTTATTGAAATTTTTGCTTCCTTATCATTAAGATATTGGAGACTAAAAATGATATTTTGACTTGTAGACTATGCCGAGAGGACGTGGTAGAGGTAGACCTAGAAGAGGTAGAGGCCGAGGTGAGGCTAATATAGAGCCAAGGCCTAGTGATGAGGGTACGTTTGTGGCATCAGCACCAGCTGTAATTGCTTTGACATCAGAGGTTATTACAGAGATGATGCAGAGGGCAGTGGAGCAGGCTATTAGGACCCTGCAGCAATCAGCATCTACACAGCCATCAGCACCAGTACAGCTATAGGTGCAGCCATAGTTACCGACAGAGCCACTGGCACAGGCTCGGCCTCAGGCACATCAGGGGACTTCATCTATGGAGGTAGTGCCACAGAGTCGGTCAGCGGGTTTTGACAGGGAGCAGAAAAACCTTTTGGTAGAGTTCCAGAAGTTGCGTCCCAGTACATTCGAGGGGACAGGTGATTACATGCTAGCAGACAGGTGGTTTTCTGAGATGAATAAGCACCTGGATGCTATGGGGGCAGTTGGACCTAGGAGAGTGGCACTTGCAGTACATCAGTTGGTAGGACCAGCCTACCATTGGTGGGAGATGATTGTGGCTGATTCCACCACTGCTCAGTCAGCCATGTCATTGGAGGACTTTAAGATACGATTTTATAATAAGTTCTTCTCCTCGACCAGACAAAAGCAGCTGCAGTCAGAGTTGGTCCGATTGGTGCAGAGAAGCATGACTGTTACAGAGTATGAACAGAGATTCACAGAGCTATGTAGATTTGCTCTTACTTTGTTCACAGATGAGCAGTCTAGGGTGGATCGTTTTGTTGAAGGATTGAGGATTGAGATCTGGAAGTTTGTGGCACTGTTTAAACTGGCGACTTTACTAGATGCAGTCGAGAGAGCTCAGATGGGTGAGAGGGATCTAAAGTTGGAGTAGACACTGAGGGGTAAGAAGAGGACCCAGCCAGACTAGTCTACGGAACCTTCTCAGGTGAGATCGAGTGGTCAGGGGGCACAGAGAGCATCCCAGGCACAGAGATCAACACATATTCGAAATAGGCGGCAGAGACAGCCATCTCCTCCCGACCAGCCTGTAGATGCACATAGAGAGGAGGCGAGGAAGAAGGGGTTGTGCGCTATATGCCATCAGGAGGGGCACCTTGGTAGATTTTGTCCTACCGGGGCAGTGGCTCCTACACCTCAGCCACGACCACAGACTCGAGCCCAGACAGCTCTCACACAGCAGAGACCACAGCCACAGCAGCAGACTCAGGCTCGCTTGTATGCAGCTAATAGCCAGACAGATACCACCCCAGCGGTGGAAGGTACGTTTTTGTTGTTTGGTGTGGCTGTGCAGGTGTTATTTGATTCGGGTGCAACTAAATCTTTTATCTCTGAGGATATTGTGAATAAGTTACAGTTGGTGACGAGGCCTTTGACTAAATCCTTGGAGGTGGTCACGCCGATTGGCGATACTGTGAGTTCGAAGAAGAGATGTAGATGTGAACTCACCTTTGGAGATAGACTGATTTCAGCGGATCTCTGCATGTTGCATTTTGGCGGCTATGATGTGATACTGGTGATGGATTGGTTGACCCGGTACCAGGCACAAATTGATTGCCAGAAACGAAGAGTTACTATCAGGTTGCCATCTGGTGAGTTGCTCAGGATTGATGGGATGTACAGAGATTGTCGAGGAGTCCTATGTTAGCCCTTTTGTATGTTGTTAAGCAGAAAGAGGATTTCAGGCAGCTATTAGTAGAGAAGGATGCAGAAGGGACTAAGGAGATTCAGGGGATACCTGTGGTATGTGATTATATTGATGTGTTCCGTGAGGAGTTGCCTGGACTTCCGCCACACAGGCAGATTGAGTTTAAGATTGAGCTGCATCCTAGCACCAATCCCATAGCTATTCCACCATACAGAATGGCACCTGTGGAGCTGATAGAGCTGAAGACACAGTTAGACAAGCTTTTGGCGAAAGGTTTCATCAGATCGAGCGAGTCGCCTTGGGGAGCTCTGCTCTTATTTGTTGAAAAGAAAGATGGATCCATGCGTTTGTGTATCGACTATCGAAAGCTGAATTATGTTACTATTAGCAAACCCGCAACTGTACGGATCGCAATAGTAATGCCAGTGAGACCGGATATCGTCCTCAGGGAAAAAGTACTCGTCCACGTAAATTAAATCCCAATCTAGCGTTGGTTTTGATTTTATCAAGACATCAAATTTAGTTTGATAAACAATTGTATAAACAAAACTTTAATTTCTCAAAAACAATAAAACTAAAATTAAATTGACTAGGTAGCAATGTTTAACAGGGCTGTTTGGGATAATAAACACCATAGTATGCTCTGTAATTTTATTTGGAATTATGATGTACTAACACTATGATTATCGCACTTGTAATTGAGACCCTATTCCTAGGTGTTCCAATTTTTCACTAAAGGCGTTTCTCAATACCCTCTTCCGAGGTGTTCAATCAACGACCCTGTGAATTCAAATAAGAATTCCTATGCTATCTCCCTTAGATCCACTCACAATCTTCCAATCAATGACTCGATCTGGGTCTTTATTGTTATAACTTCTCACCGAGCCTCTGTCCCGAGTTAATTCAGTGATCTTGGATTCTTTACGCTTATGGCCAGTAAACATAAAGCTTTAAGCATGAACAAATAAAGAGTAATGCAGATGAATCAATTAAACTGAAGAAATTACCATGCATACATTGGAGTTTATATCCCAAACAGTAAAACTAAATTAGCTAGACATGGAAAAGAACATAATCAGAAAAGATAAAGATAAGAAATCAAACATACTCAAATTGTAATTCAAACTCCTTTAATCCCTTCAAAGAAAAATGTTATTTCTCCTTCTTTAGCAGCCACAATCGTTTCTTTCCCAATTAGGTATCCCCCTCTGCTAATCACACTCTTTCCTTTTATACCCACACTAAAGTAACCCTAAAATTACGAGATTCCCGATACTCAAGTGAATGACCGCGGTCCATGACTACGGTCATTGATTTCTTTGCCAAAAACCCAGAATTCCCCACATTCTGCCCACCGTGGTCTGCCTTTTTCTATGCAATTCATGTTCTGGTGACCATGGTCATCAGAGTGTGGACCACGGTCACTAGTGCAGTATGTACTGATCTGGTTCTTCTTTTGTTACTGCGGTCTTCAGTTATTGGACCGCGGTCTGCTGGTATTCTCTCATGATTTCCTTCCTGATTTGCCTTCTTCTGCACACTCTTCCTTTGTGCTTCAATCTGTATCCTGCAATACACTTAATTCCTTTCCCAGACATCATTTTCTCATAAAAGAATAACAAAACTCATCAAAACAAGGTTTAAAAGCTATTAAACAATGCAAATCCCTAACTACATGCAATTATTGCTAGTTATGCAATTTTTACTTCTATTCTCCTTTATTTCTTCTAAAATGCAACATTTTACTTATTCTAATGTTAGTTTGCTATGCAACTAACAAATACCCCAAAACTTAGACTTTTGTTCGTCCTCGAACAATGACTCTATCCTAAAACTAACATGTCATGCCATATAGATTTTAAATTCTTTTTACCCATCATTGTAACCTCAATTGTCCATTCCTATAGTTTATGATTCATTAACACTCCCTTAGGAACATTCATTTTGTCTAGATTTTTAGTTCATCATCTGTTCTTCCTTAACATCACTCTATCATCCGTCAGTATCTCAATCCTCTTGGACATTGCAAGTGATTTGCAGGTACCATTCCATTCACAGAAATCATTTCCTAATACCTAAGTACACAGATCCTCTCAATTTTCTCATCTATCCATCTTCTACTCAAGTCAAACTATAATCAGGATCAGTG
>JAJIYU010017720.1:0-11542 GCA_030144865.1 Tinospora cordifolia | reverse complement strand
GCATTTTCGTACCACTTTTTCGTCCCTCGTGTTTCCTTCTTCCACCTTCCTTCCGTCCTGTACTCCTCATTCCAGCTTTCTTTCCAACGTTGTCTGTTTTCTTTCCTCCTCCGATCTCGTCTCCTCTCAACCTCACCGTCTTCCTCCGTCTTCCTCCATCGCAGCACTTGCCTTTGACTACCTACACACGTATGAAAACATTATATCCATACTCTTCAAATTAATTCTAATTTTCGAATGTTGAAGTCAGCGGTGAAGTCGAATTTTCATTTTGTTGAAAATGATCCTAGAATGTTGAAGTCATTGTTTGAAGATATATTCATTTCTGTTCTGGTTTGTGTTGATTCATAGCACTTCTTTTTACAGTATTTGATAAACCCAAGGACTCGATCATATGGATATGTAAATTATAAGATTTCCAATCCTAATAGTAAAAAAGAGGCAAATAAATATTCAATTTAAAGTGAGCAAACAAATATCAATATCCATCTATGAGATTGAGTGTAGATTCTTTGGGAAGTCATATTTAATGAAAGTCATATCGATGTTATGCCAAAGAAAACGTTATCACATGAATCAATGGGTTTGAATAGTAATATGCTACTTTTGTTGTTTATGGTTAGTGTTGCAAGAAGGGAGTAGACATACTTTTTATAACCAGAATCAGGATGCAGAGACAGATTGGCATCACTCTTTCGTTGCTTTGTTATGGACTAGTGCTAATTGGCTATGGGTGGTATTACATTTGGAGTTTGGTGAAGGGTTGGACACCCAAGCTGGACAGCTTGTAATTTGTTCTTTTCTTTCTTTGGTTCTTTTGTGTTCTTGGAACCCTTCTCTTTTAAGCATCCATTTTGTGTTTGTGATGTACATTTGGCTCAATCAGTATATATAGTTACTACCGAAAGTTTTTACTATTCAAAAGAACGACATCATTCCTTTCATTGATAAAAAGGCCTTATCCCTTCGTTACACAACTTAGATATTTTTTATGTAATTTGTATCTATGTATTGTTTGCTTGCTCTGTAAGAAGGGGCATTTCTTTATATTTTCTTGCAATTTATAACACCTATGAGTTGGAATATGTAAGAGAGCTTTCATTTTGCCTTTGGTTTTGATTGCAATTACACAATGTTTTGACAACTAAAAACAATCTAATGCTTCTTTCCTAATCAACAAGAAAAAAAAGGCCGACTTTGGACAACACAACTACAGAGGGGCTCTCACCGGGAAAGACCAAGAAGCAATTGATTGACGAGGGGAGGGTGAATGGACGAAGGTAAGAAGATGAAGACATATACAAAAGAAAGACTGAGAAGAGACGCGTGGAGCTCTAAGGACCACCTCACGATATGGTCAACATTTATGAAAACTATTCATCTTTCACTCGAGGTTTAAGACTTTTAAAATTGAGATAGCCACGCAGAGTGGGGAGTTTATCCTGTAGGAGATGACTAGACCAGATACTTATGCACTGTCGCTCATTAAGAGTGACATCCTATGGCTAAGTGCTGAAGTGAGGAAGGCCATAAATGAGCCTAGAAACTGTGAGTTTAAGAAGTCAAGGCGGATGGGTAGGTACACAATCTTTATTGAAACTTATTTCAATAACCACGGGAGCTTTATGAAGATTGCTAAGTTGGCTAGGGGAGCATTCCAGAATATTTATATTTCAGAAGACCCTGAGAGGAATACGTGGAACACTCCTGTTCAAATACTAGAAAGAATCTCGCAAGACCTTGTTGACAATCAAGCATAGTGAGGAAGATCTCGAATGAGGATGACTATGGGAGCCAAGGAACAGGAATTGGTCAACATATGCCCCGTAGTACATCACAAAGGATACATGAGTCGCTATAGGGACAAAAAGGTCGATGTGAAGAGATTGATAAAAAAACATGATATTCGATCCCAACACCTCAAATTGTAAGGGCCTCAGGTTTTCACTCACAGCAGGAGGTGGAGGATATTCTTTTGGTTTTAGGGTGAGACCCTTATCTGATTGTAAAAGATGCTGCAAGGGCCACCATTCACTGTCAAAACGGTGAAGAAGTCACTAAACTTATGGGCCCTTCTCGAGTGCAGTTTGCAACGAACATATCCGTGGAAGAATGGTATGATTTCGAATTATGGGAACAAAGGCAGATTACATGCCGTTGCAGTTGGATTGGGGTGGAAGGAATCCTGGTGAAAAAGTGTAGCCTTGGCTTCATCTCGGTGATCGCAAAGGATTATGGTGGGCTCTTGGACATCGTGGAAGATATTGTATCTAACTCGTCGTGAGAACTCGCAATCATGAAAGTCTGAGGATTCCAGTCCAGGTTTCTGTCGGTTGAATTGGAAATATACGATGATGATGGGGTCACAAAACTCTGGTTTCATGATTTGCAGAAACAGTGGTGCCCAGAGGTGGAGAAAGCTAGAGATGAGGTACGAAAATAGGCGACCGTCCGCTCAACGGTGGTGGAGGATCCCAGGCGATGCAACGCTCAGATGGAGGAGGGTTCGAAAACTGTGCTTGTGACGACACTATACGAACGTCGGTCTAAGAGCGAGGTTAGCCAGAAGAAGTTAGACAGTGCAGCTCGACATCGTACAAGCAGAAAGGCCTGGTCATCAAAGAGCCATGCAACCGTCCAAATAGTAGGGGTGCACGAGTCTGCCAGCTAAGACGCGGATGAGCCACTTGGATTTTCGAGTAGAGTTGAAGGTATGGGTTTGAAGAGAGGTGGGTTCGACACAAACAATGATGGGTGCAGCCAAGTGTTTGGGCGTCGTGGTTTACAAACGGACGGGGCTCAGGAGGTAGGTGGGCCTGGCCCATAGAAATTGGAACTTATGCACCCAATTTTGGACTAGTAGTCCTATGAGTGGGTGGAACGAAGCCCACTGGGCTATTTAGATAGGCCCCCTCTGTGCACATATAGTAGGAAGAAAGGGAATCAAGAGCGATCCAATAATAAATGGATTGAATTGATAAGCTTGACTAAATGCAAAGGAAAGGATGTCATCTGTGCTTAATCCTGGTCCAAGTCGGAAGACATGATTCCGGTGACGCCTTTCTCTAGTTCGCCTTGGCCGAATAGAATCCTTGGAGCAACTGACATAGGCTCTGTGGCGATGCTCACTGGAGATGTTCCCCATAATCCTAAGGTATGTTCAATATTTAGATTTCCCTCTCCTGTTGATGTTGCAGGATGTCACCCTCCTATTTTAGAGTATGTTGTTCCTCGGCAACCCATGTTCATGGAGACAGAAAAAGTGGAACCCTCGCACTGATGGCATCTCTCGGGTCCAATAAGGGGAAAAAGAAGCCAAAAGAATAGCGAAATTCCTGAAGGAGATTGATATCTAACTTTTTCAATTGGAAGAATATGATTGATTGGCTCTTGCTGGGTTGTGCTTTTAAAGTTTCAATGCAGATTTTATCCTGGAATATTAGAGGCTGCGGACCCTGAGACAAGAGATGCTTGATCAGGCGTATTATTCTTGTAGCTAGCCCCCATTTGATCACTCTCCTAGAAACTAAGAGGGTTGAGTGGCCCCCCAATCTTCTTGCTCAAATTGGCGAAGATGCTATCTTAAGTCGATCTCTCTTCCCGTGTCAAGTTCTGCGGGGGGCATCCTGATAGCATGGGATACCAGGGTCATTGAGGTTTTGGAGTCTTTTGCTGGGTAGCATTCTTTATTGATCAAAGTTCAACGCCCTGGAGATTCCTTATGGTGGTTCTCAGCGGTGTATGACCCTCTTGTGAGGAAGGACGAGGTGGCATTTTGGGATGAATTGGCTATGCTATCGATCCTATTTTCAAGGCCTTGGTGCATAGGGGGAGATTTTAACACTGTTAGAAGGGTGGAGGAGAAGTTGAATTGCACTGCTCGTTCCTCTGTTATGACGCAGTTCGACGATTTAATAAATGAGCTCAGTCTCAGAGACATCGAGCTCCACTCTACCTTCACTTGGACCAACAACTGTGACCAAGTGGTCCTCTCGAGACTGGATAGATTCCTGGTCAACTCGTCGTGGGATGTTCTATTGCCTTCTTGTCATCATTCTACCCTTCAACGGATCACCTCGGATCACTAGCCTATCGTCCTTGATACCCAGCCAATGCTGTGGGCTCCTACCCCTTTCAGATTTGAGCATTCCTTGATGGACAAAAATGACTTCAAGGACAACATGAATTTGTGGTGGAACAAGCCGATTAACCATTGCTGGTTGGGCTACACGTTCATGCAAAAACTTAAACGTCTCAAGTTGCACTGAAAGGAGTGGAGCAAAAATTTCAAGTTAGAAGACCTTAAAGACAAGCTTTCTTTGTATAAGAAGTTGTAAGAGATTGACAGTCAGATTAAGCAAATCGACGATTATCATGGGAGAAAGGAGGAAAGAAACCATATCTTGCAGCAGTTGACAATGACTGGCAACAGATTGGATCAAGCTGCTTGCTAAAAAGCTAGTATCAAATGGGCTAAGGAGGGGGATACTAACACTAAGTTTTTTTTTTCGTCACATCTTATCCTTTCGGAGGGCTTAGGCATTTATTTTCAAATTGGAGCTATTTGGCAGAGTCCTCTTGGACTCTCTTGAAGACATCCAAAAACACATTATTAATTATTTCTCTCAAATTTTCTCATATCCCAAAGTCTCCCAATGGGCCACAGAAGGGATTGATTGGAATCCCATTTCTAATGATCAGAAAGAGTAGTTGGAATGACCTTTTACACAGGAGGAAGTCAGGGAAGCTGTGTTTAGTTGCGAAGGAGAGAAAGCCCCGGATCCTGATGGCTATTCTTTGCTTTTTTACCAAAAAAAAATTGGCCCCTCCTAAAACAGGATATCATACACACAATTGAAGACTTCTACTCCTCAGAAGTTGTCAATAAATGTACCAATGAGACATACGTCCATCTCATTCCCTTGAAGAGCAATCTGGTGAAAGTGGAAGATTACCGTTCCATTAGCCTTGTAACCATCCTTTACAAAATTATAGTCCAAATCCTAATGAAAAGATTCAAAGAAGTAATTCAAGATACTATACCCGAGAATCAAATGGGTTTCGTCAAGCATTGCCACATCCTTGATGCTGTTCTGATGGCAAACGAGGTCGTAGATGATTGTAGGGTTCGTCATAAAGATGGATTGGTTGTCAAAAATGATTTCTCTAAGGCGAATGATTCTGTTCGATGGAGTTATCTGCTACATGTGTTGAAGAAAAAAAGGTTTGGGGGTTAGATGGCGTAGATGGATTCGGGGTTGCATTTTCTTAGTTTCCTATTCGATCATTATTAACGGTAGGCCGAAAGGCAAAATGACTGTCTCTAGAGGTCTGAGACAAGGTGACCCTCTGTCCCCTTTTTTCTGCATCCTGGTAGTTGATAGCTTGCACGACATTGTTCAGAAGGCTGTGGCTCATGGCTTACAAGGCTTTGAGGTGAGATCTAGGAGGATTCATCTGACTCACCTTCTCTACGCGGACGATGGTCTCGAAGGTTCGTAGTTGGAACATGCTCTCGAAGGTTTTAGAGAGCTTCTCCCTGACCTCTGGCTTGCAGATAAACTTTCATAAGAGCTAGCTGGTGGGTATTAACCTCTCTGACTCAGCGCTGGCTCAAGCTGTCAAAAGCCTGGTATCTCTGCTAGTAGCTGGCCTATGAAGTATCTCGACCTTTCCCTTGGAGGTGATCCTAAGAAGTTTTCCTTTTGGGAGCCGGTTATGTAGACTATTAAGAAGAGAATATAGGGTTGGAAGGGCAGCTTCCTTTCCAGAGGAGGGCGGCTGCTGCTAATTAAATCCGTTTCGGAGGCCTTTCCCTCCTATTTCATGTCCATCTTTCAAATTTCGACGTCTGTCCACAAGGATATTGAAAAGGAGTCTTAGGCGTTTCTTTTGGAAAGTTGAAAATTCAGAGAAATCACAATTCCTGGTCAGCTGACGAGGGCTTGGGTGTGGGAATCTTTAATTTTAGGAACCTTGCTTTAACGGCCAAGTGGTTGTGGTGGTTCCCTAAAGCTTCGGACCTCCTTTGGGGAAAGATCGTTGACAGTATTCATGGCTCCTCTCTTAACAACATGGTCGCGGGGCTATATGGTAGAATTGCCGTCAGACTGCCATGGAGATTCATCCGCAGTTCTTTAGGCAAATTCAGTGGAAAGTGGGCAGCAGGAACCGAATCAGGGCTTGGGAGGACATTTGGAATGGGCAGATCTCCTTGAAAGAGGAATTTTCGATACTTTTTAGATTGGTTCAACATCCCTCTGCTACTCTTTTTCAGCTTCGTTCCAGTAACTAGGGCCAGAATGATCCTCAGGCTGGCTGGATTTTGAACTTCCAACGTGGTCTCAAAGATGAGGAGATTGAATACCTCATTGTCTTGCTTCAGCTGTTTAAAAACCTTCAACTATTGCCTCAAGAAGATTCCTCGTGATGGATTGGAGATACTTAGGGACCTTTTCTATCAAATCCTGCTCTGCAGCCTTCATTGCTGAGGTCTCCATGCCAAGGAATAGCAGCCTTGAGCCAATTTATTTAAAAATGCCTAACTGTTGTATTTCGCCTTCTTGGTGTTGCCTGTGCATGGATGTTGAAGATTATGTTCGTCATTTGTTTTGGAGTTGTGAAGTTTTGAAAAATATTTGGTCCTCGTGGCGTCACTACTTGCCTGTGTTTGATTCATTTTGCCATCTGGTCAGCGTTATGGGAGGCTAGAAATAATTGCATTTTAGGCAGTTTACTGTGGATGTTAATCGGATTATAAACAAATCTTTCTATCTTTTTGCTTTGTGGGTTTCTACTGTCAAACTGGGGCTTGGTTATAACTTTGGGGATTGGCTACTGAGGTGGTCTTCCATTTTGTTCTCTCTGTTGTTAGCGCCTTTAGCGCATTGGACTTTTTGTCCACCCATTTAATATATTTCGTGTTTCTTTTAAAAAAAAATGATTTGACAACTAAAATTGAAGGCAAAAACTTTCTTTGAATAACTGGGTTATTTTTTTCATGCTATAAGGGGAGAATATTTTTATTAATTGAAAATTTCCCTTTTCAACGAATTAACATCTTAGGAAGCAAGCTTGTACATCTCCACAGATTTGAATAGAGCCCTTTTGTTCCATTGGTGTATGAATTTCTAAAGTAGTTATGTTCAGGAAAGAACCTAGTTTTTGATATCTTTCTTCCTTTTGTTTATCTTGCTATAAGGAAACACCACAAGTATATTAGAAAATTTAGACAATGTATGCTTTGTGGTTGAAGACCACAACGAAGGGGCCAAATCTTGGGTGACATTCATGCAATCGGTTGTAGAATAGTGAGAGCTGATTGACAAAAGACAAGGATAAATTAGCAGCTGAGGGGGATGTAAACCTAAAAGTTTTTTATAAAGAATTTGTCGATAAAAAGAACCAGGAAATGGATAGTGAAATTGGAAAAAAAAAAAAGAGATGGTAGTATAGTGGAAGAAATAGATAATCTTCAACAAAATGATATTGGAGGATGTCACAAATAGATTTACTGAACCAGGGCATACATATGGGGGAATAGAAGGTATAGAAGAGAGGGACATCACAGCTAAACACCAATATTGGCTAGAAAGGCCATTCCAAATGGAAGAAATTGAGGCGTTTGTTTTTAGGAGGATGGAGAGAACCCCCCTTAGCCAGATGGTTTTTTTTTTTCATTATGTTATTTGACCAAAGGAATTTGGAAATTATTAGGAACGGCATATATGCAATGTTTTACGCAATGGAATTATAAATAGGGTCACAAATGAGACATGTACTTGTCTTATACCAAAGAAGATTAATTTTGTTAAAGTGGAGGGTTAAAGTGGAGGATGTTAGGCCAATAGGTTTAACTACAACAAGCCTCTGCAAAATAATTTTTAAGATATTGGCAAATCGAGTTAGAAAAGTGATCCATCATACGGTGGCTGACACACATGTGACATTTGTTAAAAGGAGACAAATAAGTGATGTAGCATCCATAGGGAATGAGGCAAAGCATGATTATAAGAATTCAAAGCAGAAGGGATTCCTATTGAAGATGGACTTTGCCAAGGCCTATGATTCAGTTGGATGGGATTTTTTGGAATATGTGATGAAGAAAAAAGGATTTGGCCCAAAATGGTGCAAGGGGATAAGAGGATGTCTATCCTTGGTGAAGCACTTGGTAATCATCACCAAGGCTATAGAGAAGGATCTCTTGCAGGATTCGAAGTAGGAAAGGACAGAGTACACATAATCCACATACAATATGCAGATGGTTGCATTTTTTTTCCACTAATAATAATGACAAGGACTGCAAAACAACGACTATTTTACAGAGTTTTTGCTTTTTGTTGGGTTTAACAATTAACTTATTTAAATGTCATCTCATGGGAGTCAATATACCAGTAGATTTGGTGTCGGTAATGGCCCAATCATTGGGAGTAGCAGTAGGAGAGTGACGCATCAGATATTTGAGAATGCCACTTGGGAAAATCCAAGGAAAATCACCTTTTGGGAAATAGTAATACAAACCATTAAAAGGAGAATTGATAGTTTCTTATCTAGAGGAGGTAGATTATTATTGTTGACGTTCATTTTGGAAGCTATAACTACATATTATATGTCTACTTTTCGAATGCCAGTGATGGTTGCTCTAGCTATAGAAAGGATCTTGCGGAATTTTTTTAATGGAAAAAAAAAATATTAGAAAAAGAAGGAAGGTTGCCCTCTGGTGAAAGGGGTAATTTGGTTATCACAAACAAGGCTTTAGTAAGGAAGTGGCCGTGGTGACTTTAAGAATCCTAGAGTGCCCTATGGGCGAAAGGAAATCCTAAGCATACATGGAGGTCTATATGGTATAAGGAGCGTCACCATCCTATATCAGGCAACTTATAAGGCCTCTTGGAAATTCTTAGCTCACTTTATCCTACATTTAGGCAGCATATGAACTGGAAGTTAGGAAATGGTCAAATAATCAAATTTTTGGAAGACATTTAGTGCGGATCAATCTTCTTTTGGGGAGCAATTTCCTAGTTTGTATAGGCTATTAATAGTACATAATGCCTTGATCACTACATTCATAGCCAAAAATAATCAATACATAAAATAAGGAATCAGTTGGAACTTGAGTTTTCCATGCAACTTAACTGCAAATGATAAGCAAGATGGTGTGACACTAACACACATATATTGGACCAAATCGGGTCGCAAAATCATGAAAATAGACATGTGGATTGGTGATTCCTCAGTAAGTTTTCCTCAAAATCATTCTTGAACCATTTAATATCTCAACAAAACATCCCAATCTTACATGCAATATCTTTCATGTGGAAGGCTAAAGTACCCACCAAGGCAAAAGTTTTGGGATGGTTGATATACATAAGAAAGTTGAACACAACAAATAATTTTTTTTTTAAAAGAAGAATGCCTAATGTGATGTTATTCCCTTTTTGGTGCTGTAAATGCAAGAATGCATCTAAGGAATTTATGCAAATCTTTGGAAGATATGTAGTTGTTGTTGGATTGCAGAAAGATTGGGAACTTGGGAACCCAAACTTGGTTAGCTGAAGCCCCTGGATGGTGAAAATTTGTTTTCTGTTCTAGACCAACCAATGCACTCAGCTCTGGATCAATATTGGAAATGTGTACTTTTTGGTATTTGGTACGAATTGTGGGGGGAGTGAAGTAATAGATTGTTCAAAAACCGAATAGCTAGGGGTAGAGAGAGTATGGAAGAGAGGAATTATTTATTTATTTATTTTGTTTGCAACATGGATCTCAACCTCTAAGTTATCAATGGAATATAGATATATAGACTCGTTACTAGTTGGCAATTGCAAAACATTTTGTATGGTCTGTTACATATGATGGGGTAGCTCATTCCCCGTACAAGCTTTATATTAATATAATATTCTAATGGTTCTTTTTAAAATAAAATATTTTTTACTAATTCAAAGACGTTCAATTTGACATGGAGACTTTGTAGCAACTCATAAGTCTAGAAGATTTTGGCATAGATGCTAAAAAAAATCCATATTCATTATATATATATATATACACATACACACACAGACGCGCACACACACACACTAAAGCTACTACAAATTGACACCATATATATATATATATATATATATATATATATATATATATAAGATATCCATAAATAACCAAATAAGATCAACATTTTTAAGTGGGTTGATGAAACTTAATTGTGGCTTTTAGTGTTGATCTTGTTGAAATTAAAAAAGACATTAAGGTGTAACATGGTTGGATTCTATGACTTCACATGTTAAGAGAAAGAAAATCTTTCTTATTCACCTTTTCAATGTTAGAGCACATGCATATTGATGTATAGAGCTGATATACTTCACAAACTTAGCAAAAGCTATAAATAGCAACTTCTAGAATATTTTCATTCACAATCTTGCCAATAGAGATGGAATCCCATTGATTGATATTCACAGACTATTGATTGATATTCTTAGTCCGTTGGTTGATATTCCCATTCCCCCTAATTGATTTTCAATCCCAATGATTGATTTTGTCTCCATAACACTCCTCCCCAAGTTGGTGAATAAAGATTTACGAATTCTAGCTTACACGCACTTGTTTGAAATATAGAATGAGCCTACCCTTTAATGGGCATGTCAACAAGCTGGTTATTGGTAGATGCATAGGAAATGCAAATTAGCCCACACCAATTTTTTCATTAATGCAAATCAACACTTATTCTCACAATAGAGTTGTTTAGTTTGTTCCTGCTTATATTTAAATCTTCAAATCTTCCTAGGTAACTTGCTTCTTAGATTGTATGGCTGAACCACAATTCACAACCAACCTATTTTGCCTTTTTGGAAACCTAATGTAAGTTGGGATTCTATTGAGACCTACAACTAAATAAGCAACGGCTATATACGTGCACTAGCTAGAATGTCCCTTGTGGCATGCCCTTCCTCCAATACTCCTATTGTGAAGCTTTGGTCCTTACAACTGCCTTTGTGGTGATCTAGATACTTGGACCCTTTTAAACTTGATTTGAGGATGTGTCCTTTATATGGATGATGGTATAGAGATCCCTCAAGGCATTCTTTACTAAGTCTTTATTTTATTTTGGATAGCTATCCTTATTTTTGTTCATTTATCATAAACCTTCATGAAACACAAAAGTTCCATTAGAAGTCGAATTTCTTGTATGGGTAGACTGTCATGGAGAAATTAACTCGGGTGTGATGTTTGACAACTCAAAAATTCGGTAATGTGTTAACTTAGATTTCCGACAATGTGTTTATCTCCACATTGTTGTTTTCTTTGCAAACAACGTGGGGAATCAATTATCCTTAATTTTTGAGAATGTTCTTTCTCTAGGGATATTGGGGAATGTAGCATTCATTCTTTCCAGTTGAGGTGGATGATGCTTTGATGGGCAGTCATCATTTTGTTTTCTCTCTCTCTCTCTCTGTTTTGTTTTTTTGAGATAAATCTCACATGTTAGAATCATTTTGAGTTAGTAATAGTTTTCTTTCTATTTGTGGGTGACCCCTTGTTGGTGTGG
>JAJIYU010017719.1:0-11542 GCA_030144865.1 Tinospora cordifolia | reverse complement strand
CATCGCCTTCCCCTTGTCTCTTCATTCTTTTTGGCTGCTCTCTTCATTCATCTGCGCTGCTCTGCTCTACATTGTTCATTTTTCTGCTCTTCTTTGCCGTGATCTGCATTGTTTATTGTATTGCTGCTGCAATCTTTGCAACCGTCTGCTGCAATCTATTCTCTATTCTGCACCAATTGCTGATTGTTGTTCGTGATTCGCTAGCCCTTGCTCAGCTAGTGTGTTTGTTGCTCTTGTTCGTTGTTCGCCCCTCTTCGCTACTGCTGCAACAAGTTCGTTGCCCTCTTGATTGAAGCTCGCCATTGCTGTTGCTATCTTCAAATCGCAGCAGCAGCAGATCGCATTTTTGTTTCACGCAGAAGACGCACAACACATTGGTTTTTCTTCTTCTTCTCCCTCACGTGGACGCACCAGTAGTTGTCGCTGCTTCTTCTTTCTATTCTTCCTTCTTCATTGCGTAGGGAACGCACTAGATCTGCATTCAAATCGCAAGTAGTTCCTTCTTCCTTGCACGGACAGTGCAGGTTTGGTTTCGTTCCTCTGTTCTTCGCACACCAACAGCTATAGATCTCTGTTCCTCTTCTTCTTTGCGCAGACACACCAGCAACAAGGTTGTTCACCCCAAATCATAGATCCGAGTTCTTGCCCACCAGTAGCAAGTTGTCTTCTTTGATTTGTTATTCACATAAAGAACGCATAGCTACGTTCTTTCTTCTTCGTTCCTTTATTTGTCGTGCACCAGCACGCGTTCTTCTTCTTGTGTTTGCCCAAATCGCACAAAAAACACACACATTGAATTTGTTCTTTTTCACAAAAATCACTAGCTGCGATTTTTGTTTGGTTTTTTTTACCGCAAACACAAAATGAAATCAAGCCCTAAAACACACACAACTGTTTTTCGTTCGTGTTCATCTTCATCGTCGTTCCAAACCAGCCATTTCAACTAAAATCCAATCCCCTGTTTTGTTCACAGATGGTTGTTCGCCGGAGGATTGTTCTTCTGGTATGTTGTTCTTTTTTTTGCTGGTATACGTATATATTATCTATAAATAATATACAGATAATATACTATATCCATATAATATACATATTATATATAAATAATATACTAATAATATACAGATATATATGAATATTAATTATATATATTATATATGAATAATATACGAAAAATATACATATAAAATAAATATTATATACTAAAAATATACAATTTTCTACTGTTCACAGCACTGGAGAAAACTGTTGCTGGTTGCCAGAGTGGTACTCGCCGGAATGTTGGCCGGAGTGGTGCTCGCCAAACCGCTGTTGGTGCTCGCCGGAATGGTTCTCGTCGGACTTTGTTTTCACCGGCCAAAGTTGTGTTCGCCGGTCGGAGTGATGCTCGCCTGTCGGAGCAATACTCGTCGGACTGTTGTTCTCCGGCAGATTATTTTGCCTTTTTGTTATTTTTATAATTAATATTTAATATTTTTATAAAGTTAAAATACTTGGTATTATTGTAATATATTTTAAAATATTGTAAAGAGATGTAAAAAGCCCATTTTTTAATTATATATATACTTGGGCTTTTGAAAATAAGGGGCCCCAAGGGCGACGTCCTTGGCCCCCGTCGCCCTTTGGGCCCTGCCTCGAGGTCGGCCCTGTGCATATCACCATTTCACTGTGTTTTTATATTATAAAGTTCTTTGAAAAGAACATTTAATGGGTGTGTAACATTTTATGATTTTCATCAAAATCTTTTGCAAAGTTACCATGTACAAAAGTAAAATATGTTCTAAATCTTATATTCAATTAGTGTTAGTGTCATATATATATATATATATATATATAATTACATTTATTTTTTTATATGTTAATCGTGATTATTCTTAAACGAAGAATAATCAGCACTTATTCAAGATAAGATTTAATAATGAAATATTATAACTGTATAAAAACTAAAACAACCACTATAATATTTTTAATTTAGTAGATAGATGGTCAAGCGTTTGAAAGTGAGTTCATTGGTTCTGAAGGGACTTGATATCTTGCGGCCAATCACTAGACCTATAAAAGGTTTTTTTTTTCTTAATTTAATAGAAATCGGTTCCCACTGACTCCCACAAGAGGCAATCATGGGCCAGCGTGGGAACTGATGGATTTCGAAGCGACTTGAATTGTGTCCAAGGAGCAGTAGACTAGGATCCGTTCGGTGTCCTTAAAAAATAAAAATGCAAAATACGCACGTAATTAGTAATTAGTCAATTACTCATTATTTTTTTTTTTAAATTGTGAAATAAATATAACCATTCAAACAATTAAGGTTATCTTTTATAATTAATGTAATATTTCGGACAATTAATATTATATATTTTTAATTTTTATAATGCATTCTTTTTTAGTTCATTAAAATAAAATTATAAGTTTAATAAATAATAAATAAATAAATTTTTATTGCTTACGAGGTTTTAAATTACTTATTTGATTTTGGAAATAATATTTATGTGTGAAAATATATAAAAATAGAATAAAAAGAAACATGAAAAGAATTTTTAAAGATATATATATATATATTTAAGCGTTGGAAATGATATAAGTGGCTAGTGTTGATGGTGTAAAATTTTTGATGTTAGTGTTGAAATTGATGGGCATATCGAATTTCTTTTATATGAATTTTACATCACACGAATTCGTGAAGTCAAATACTGCCGCGAGCACATGGTATCTCCTTTTAAATGCATTTCACACCGCGTAAGCACACAATTAGGTCAAATCGTATGCTTGATTTTTTTTTTTCAGAGAGTTCTCACCAGTTGTCCTTCTTCACTTGACCCAAAAAGCTACTTGTCTTCATTCCATGTGGTTACAAATTGCTCTTCATCGGCAATTTATGATATAAACCAAGTGGGCGCAGCGAAGCTTGACCCAAGAAGATCTCACATATCGTCGTTGACCGGATCTCAATTTTCCCGGAGAATAAGTAATCCCAAACGCCACATTTCGCCACTAAAATCTCCCCGAGTTAGTTGCGGTTTACTTTTTCATCTTCACTTCATTTCCTCAGAATCATCAGATCGCCATTGGAGTTCTCATGTAGTGCTCTGTCTAGCTATCTAGCTTTCGAATAAGTTTTTTGAGTAATTAATTGTAATAGCAATACTAAGCTAAGATGACCGAGAAGATCAGGCGTAGATGTTGCTGCAATAAGGATGATTTTTTCCCGGAGGAGTCGTTCAAGAGCTGGAAGAGTTACATCAAGGCATTAAGCGAGATAAAAGTGAGGGTTCAAGACAGGGTGTTGGCAAGATCTCATGATGATCATGAGGTTAATCAGATGCGTAGCAGAAGCCATAATGAGATGAAGAAGACACTCGCATGGTGGGATCTCATGTGGTTTAGTGTTGGTGCTATCGTCGGTGCCGGTGTGTTCGTGCTCACAGGGCTCGAAGCAAGGAACCATGCTGGCCCGGCGGTGGTTTTGTCTTTCTTAATCTCTGGTGTTTCTGCTTTGCTCTCCGTGTTATGCTACACAGAGTTCGCAGTGGATATCCCCGTTGCAGGTAATTCGTTTTAATTAACAGAGACTAGCAATTAATTATTTATTTAATTTGTTGAAGATATGTGGTTGAACTAGTTAATTTTCCCATCATCAACTGTCCTTCTCTCTTCAGTTTCAAGAAAATTTTCTTTTGAATGATAAATGCGTTTATTATTTAATTACTTTTTCTCATGTCAGTACCAGATTGAAGGTAATGCAAAAGTGATTGAGATGTTAATTTGTACTATAGTAATTAAAAACAACTACTCCGATCCAAAAAATTTCTGAATTTTATTCTCCAATATTTTTAATGCATGCAGGAGGATCATTTGCCTACCTAAGGGTGGAACTAGGGGACTTCGTAGCATTTGTAGCAGCAGGCAACATCCTCTTCGAATACGTAGTTGCCGGTGCTAGCGTTGCCCGTTCCTGGACCTCTTACCTTGCAACTCTATGCAATCGAGATCCCACCGTCTTTCGAATCCATGCTTCAAGCTTGGCCAAGAATTATAACTATCTAGACCCACTTGCCGTTCTTATCTCCCTCGCCGTCTGTGTTGCTGCTTCAGTTAGCACAAAAGGGTCCTCCATTCTCAACTCCGTTGCTACAATAATCCACGTCGTACTTCTCCTCCTCATAATCATTGCTGGTCTCACTAAAGCCAACCTCTCAAATTTCACCACTAACTTTGCTCCCTATGGCCCATCAGGAATCTTTACTGCTTCAGCTGTTCTCTTCTTCTCCTACGTTGGCTTCGATGGCGTTGCCACCATGGCCGAAGAAACCAAGAAGCCAGCTCGAGATATCCCAATTGGCCTCATTGGCTCCATGTTAATCATAATATCTCTATACTGTCTCTTAGCTCTCACACTTTGCTTAATGCAGCCTTACAACACAATCGATGTAGATGCACCATTCTCGATTGCATTTCAAGCTGTTGGGATGAATTGGGCTAAGTTTTTGGTGTCTTTAGGAGCAGTTAAAGCCATGACAGCAGTTTTACTAACCAACATAATAGGCCAAGCGCGGTATTTCACTCATATCGGGCGCACCCACATGGCTCCACCTTGGTTTGCTATGATCCACAAGAAGACTGGAACGCCGGTAAATGCTACAGTCTTTATGACCCTAGCGAATTGCATCGTTGCCTTCTTCACCGATCTCAATGTTCTTTCCAATCTCTTGTCCATCTCGACGCTCTTCATATTCTCACTTGTTGCTCTCGCACTTCTTGTGAGGCGATATTATGTAGCAGGGGAGACGTTGAACACGGAGAGGAATAAGCTCATCGGATTCTTGGTTTTGATCATAGCATCATCAGTTGCAACCGCGGTATATTGGAAGGTCAGCAGTGGGAGCAGTTGGATTGGTTACACCGTGACCGTGCCCTTTTGGTTCTTATCAACTTTGGGGTTGAAGGTGATGGTGAAAGAAGCAAAGAAGCCTAAGTTGTGGGGAACTCCTTTAGTCCCATGGTTGCCATCTGCTAGTATTGCTATCAATATGTTCTTATTGGGGTCTCTTGATGGAGCATCCTTTGTGAGGTTTGGTGTGTGGTGTGCAATATTGATTGTTTATTACTTGCTTGTGGGGGTTCATGCTTCATATGATGCAAGTAAAGAAGGGGATGGTGATGAGGAAAATAATGTGACGGGGGAGAGAAATGTGGAAGCTGGAGCTGTGGTTTCCACAAGCTCAACGTTGTACCTGGAACAAGGGGAAGAGGGTCGATCATGAAGCAAGTTAAAGGAAATATGGGTAGAATTAATGTACATATCTATGGGTAAATAATATTATTAATTAGTCCGGAATTTGTTTATGATTCATAAGCAGGGGCCTAATTGAAAATTGTCGTTTAATCGTTTTACATAAACAGCTTTCTTTGAAAAAGTTCTGTTTTTTTTTTTTGTTTTTTGTTTTGTTTTTTTTTTAAAAGAAGTCATGAAGCTGGTTGAAGGAATATGGTAGAATTGTACATGGCGTGGATAAATTAGTTGATGATGAGTTAGTTTTTGTTTGGTTTATGATTAAAGAACAAGAAAAAAACAGATGTGCAATCTTAAAATGAGAGTAAAAATAATTAAAATCACTTTTAATGGCTGATTTTTATTTTTATTTTTAAAAAAGAGAGCCTTACGTTTACAAGCTCACAAAAATTATGGAGCAATTACTGAAAGAGTTTTTCTTGTTTGTGGAAAAAGAAATCTGCATAGAATCAAATTTTATGATTTGAGGGCTTCTTGCTCTCTTATTGTGGGTCCATTCTCTATGTCAAACCCTTCTGTTCAATGTTGGCTTATAGAACCAAACTTCCTGTTGTGCTTACATTTTTACTTATAATAATTTTTGTGTTTGCTGGACGTTGCAGTCTAATACATGAACATAGTCTGGTAACGGAAACTCATTATTGAAAAATGTAGAAAATATCTATAAATAATAAAGTAGGAACATTGTCAATATTGTGACAATCCACATTTATATTGTGCACTGATGTTTCCGATCCGCGATGAGCATGACATGAAAAAAAATTTGCACATATAAAAGATAGCAAATAAATGAAATTAATAAACAAAAATAGCATATATATTCCCCACAGATAGTTTAAAAAAAAAAAAAAAAAAAAAAAGAAAGACAAAAACTCAAATTTGGTGAAAAAATGTGTTATTGTGGTACCAGTGGCCATGACCACGGTAACCAAGGTGTTTAAAGCCACAGTTTGGATCGGCGCAGGTAGATTCTTTGACAATGGAAATTCGACGAATTTGAAGACAGAACATAGAATTTGAATCTTTCTCTTGGTTGGATTGAACTCAAACTTAAGCTGCAAGCAAAGGCAAATAAGAGGTGGCTAAATGTATGAAAATCCCAAAGATAGGTGGCATTAAAATGGGCAAGGTGGCAAACTGAGAGTCCCTTATAAAATCCATTCTCCAACTTCTTATTCTTCTTTTTCCTCCATTGCAGAGAAAAGTTCTACAATTATCCTTTTCCTTCTCCTATATTGCTGCCCTTGGGAAGCCTAAACCATATGACCATAGCAACCAAATAAAAGGTGATGAAGAAGTGAACAACATAGTTGAGACTTGGATTAAGGAACCAACTTTTATGGAAAAGAATGCAAGCTGATTAGGAGGTAAGAACATTGGATTTTACATGACTTGTGTTGTTAAATGATGCAGCTATGGATAATATGTTAATTGATGTGCATGGATTATGATAGCATTGAGATAGAATAGCATTAAAAATGAATTTGGTTGAGCAAATGAGACCATAATCTAGGCTTGAGATGGAATATATATGCAATCATCATGCTGGAAGGAAAAGAAAGTAACATGAATGATCAATATTATGCATTCATCAATATGCCGTAGCATACATTTTGACAGTAGATTAGTGTAATACCTCAAAGAATTAAAAAGAATAGGAAAAATAAGGGTTCGTGCAACTACCGCAGTATTGGTTTAGGTATCGCGGTAGTGCATCAGAGATTTGTGAAAAATGACATTTGCGTGAAGATTGCAGTATTGCGATTAAATATTGTATTTGAGAGGGCGACGTGGTACTGCGGTATCGAGAATGGGATACTGCGGTACTATGATTAAAAACTGGTAAATTTTAACAAAAACGCGGTACCATGGTTTTGGAACGTGGTGTTGCGAATGAAAATAGTCCCAATATCGCAGTATTGTGATTGAAGATCAAAAATGGAAGTTCTGGGTTGCAGAGTGTAAATATATATATATATTATAAGCATAGACAGACCCCAAACACTCGAATTCTTCCGTAGCCGCTCACCTTTGCTCACAAAGAAAACCTAACTTCCCTCCGTGACCTCTTTCTTTTCGATCAATATTCTACATCAATTCCAAATAGTCCCATCTTTCGGTTGTGGACTCACAAGCGATAACAGGATAGAAACAACACCCAGGGATGCAACAACCTCATTCAAGAGCCCTAAATCTGTGCCAACGTGTGTGCAAAGTAAGAAAGTACCCATAGAAAATTATATGAGTTATGTATCACATTCTATCATCAATAGAGTCGACTATAATGGTTTATAACATTTGCTTCACTCTCTGCTAGGTGATAGAACACTAGGGCCACACGTGAATGCTCTTTCAAAGAAAACAGAAGATGAGCAAATCACATCAAGGTATAATATCGTCCTAACCTATATGACTTTCATTTTGTATAACAAGAGAACAACACATAGCAATGCCATGTTAAAGAAAATGAAAGACGTGCGAGAATACTCTCACGTTACTGTAATAACATTGAGAGTACTGTGGTAATGTGCTAAATATTTCATTTTTGAGTCTTTCGTTCATGAAACTTTGACCATCACGGGTAACACGTCCCAGACCTCGTTTTTGAGTGTCACGCCCACACAATAACCCATTTGCCTAGCATATAACATAAAGATTAGTAAATGATCGTGCTATGAGTTTAACACGATGAACAATCTAATTTTTGGACTTTTTGTGCACGTAATCTTGATCAACTCAATACCATTCCTATACTGCAATACTGATTGGTTGATGGACACAGTAGGATAATTATTTCATACTCTTTGCGTACAACACACCATTTGACTTGGAAATCATTAGATTATGCATTCGAAATATTAGAAATGTAATAAACACTGAAAAATGGTACTAAATTACTAAAGGTTGAAGACCACATGACAAGGGGAGTGACAAAGCAAAGGTTTACAAGGAATACACAAAATTGTACAGGTAGATATGATTACCTTTCTTCTTAGTATTATTTAAGTTCTTAAATGTTAAACATGATGTGTGGTTTACTTTATTCTAAATGACTACAAGCATGCTAGGGTGCATTTTGACATTGATTGGATACTACAAGCTCTTGTGTTAGTATGAATGACGTATAACATGATATATGTATCCATGTTGGTTGTTTACATGTTTTCATGTTATGAGATATGAAATGATTAACATGTTCAATTTATTTGAATAATATTACATGCTATATTTTCCATTCTTAATATGAGATGAATGACTGTATGATTTTGATTATAGTTAAATTAAGATTCTAACCACGTACCGATGCAATGATCCACAAGGATCACTGTGGGTGTTCTCACGATTGAAACAATGGTCAGTCTGTAGTTCAGGATGATAGAATGACGGGTGAGACCCTAGGTCTTGGTGATGGATCGATGGGTGAAACCCTAGCTCATGGGTTGGGTCATGGGTGTGCTCCTATATCCCATTAGAATCTGACACTTTGGCATTTTTCTTTTTCTCCTTATGATTTGATGATAATGGAGAGAGAACACTAGGAGTTAGTCTTTCGGTCCAATTAATAATTGTTGAACAATTGAATATTTGAAACGCCTAATGCATGTCAAGTGTTTGCATGTTTAATATTTTGAATTGAATAATTATATGGATGTACTGTGTATGATCCATTGGGTTCTTGAAATCACCCCACATTTTCATTTCATGTAACATTTGAGGCAGTGCTTGTTGACCAACTTCTCTAGGATATTTTCTAGCTAATAGCTAACCTCACGGTGGAGGTCATTTGACGACATTTTCATTTACTTAGTTGGTTTAGATTGGGTATATGAACCTCTAGACTAGTTTAAATTGTTAATTTTCCTTATGGTTTTAATTTTGGTCAGATAGGCCATGTTTTAAAGATTACTTTTGAAAACTTTATTTCAAGTTTTATTAAGTCTTAAATGCTGAGGTAATGATTGATTTATCTGACTATCCTTGTATGTTTCAATGGAATATTTCTTGGTATGCCTAAGAGACATATAAGTTATTTATATGAGATACCGTATGCCCAGAATGTGTTTAATATAATTTTACAATGAGAAAAAGTAAGGTCATAGTTCTCGATGGTCGACACGTGTACAATATTTAATGTAGAATAGGTGTGCTTCTCTGCACGTGACTCAGATGTAATAGAAATGAAAGGACCGAAAATTGGGGTGTCACAAAGTTGGTATCATAGCCTAGGCTGTACATGTCATGGGCAAGATGAGAGCTTAAACTATTGAGTGCTAGGGTAGATGTGTATTTAAACGCCAAAAGTGGTAGCTGAAATTGATGATGATTGTTGGTTCAACGGAGGAACCACTTAGCCAAGTATTGAGACCTTAGGAATAGGAAAAGAAACCATAGGTAGAGATTTGGGTGTTGTCAAGGAGGCATAGTAGATCATAAATAAAAAAAAATCACTAGGACATAAGTTAAAAACTCAAATGTGTGAATACCAAAACACTTGTTTGGGTAGGAAATAAGATCGGGATGATCCTGTACCTCTTGTTTCTGCGTGGGATGGGATTTGTTGGAATTAGGGATATGAGGAAATACTGGACTTGGAGATTGACAGGCCATAGCTGGTGAATGGTCGATGACTCTAGATGATCTTGTTTCTCTATGCTTAGTTGGTATGAGACGCTTAAGTATAGTGGGACTTAGGAGACCTTAGCCATTGAGACAATCGTGAAATTATTTGGTGTAGTGAGGTTTTTGAGTAGAAGCATTTCTTGTCGAGCAAAAGTGGCATGGGACACTTGAGCTCAGAGGCACATATGGAAGCTTGGAAATCTCTCCATGCTAGCGTGAATTTTGTGTTGATTGAATGGTTGCTTGCATGTTCTTTAAAATTTTGATTTTGAATACTATTATATGAGACAAAAAATCTTGTACCCAAAACAAACATGAGGACTAGAAAACCTCAAACTTAGAAGCATAAATTGATAGGCCACAGAACCAACTGAGAACTTAGACACATGAATCTAGAGTCATGGTAACACGAACACCACAAAAAACTGAATTTGAAACTAGAACGAACAATTAAAGACAAATATAAAAAAGGATGTCAATTATCACAAGTTGCAAAAGCTCTTAGTATCCAAACCTTGGGGAAAAGGGGTTTGTGTAACCCAAATCAAATTAAGATAAAGTTATAATTCTCCTTGAGTATTGAAATTTTTCTTATTGATATCACGTTGAACTAATGGATATAAAATGACTTGTGGCTTGTAGATAATGGCAAGAACAAGGGGTAACGACATGAGAGATGAAACTATCGATGAGTCAAGGCAAAGGGAAAATGGACTACCAGTGGCGGAAGCTCCACATGGGACAGTGGGGACTACAGATATGTTAGCTGAATTCGCTCGACAAATAGTTGTAATAACCCAAATCTCAAGAATGAGAACAAACCAACCAAAAAAAGGGGTCATTCGCACAAGGATGGCAGTCTTGCGTTCCCAAAAATTTGTGAAAGAAGATCTGTGAGGACTGTAGTCTCGTGACAAGGAAAAATTCAAAAAATTGCTCGGATGTGTGACCTTAGCCCAAAGATCTCAATCCCGCGATTAGGGGCATACCAAGATTGTGATCTTGGCTCTTGTAACTGTAGTCTTGCGATTAGAAATTAGAAATGGAAGCTTGAAGGATTGTGTAAACCCTAAGTTGTTAACTGATATTGTATATACATATGTGCAAAAATCTTAATCACTTGGACTCACAACTGCAATTGCCCACCTTCGTTTTCACTAGAAAACCCTAGTCGCTCGTGCTCACAGAGAACCTAGTCGCCACTATCAATTCTTCCCCTCCCATATGCAACTTCAGTTGGAATTCGTACTGTACATCCCCTTATAATAGTTCATGGAGTGTGAGGGAGATAGAAATGGTTCAGTTACCGGGAAATCAAACTGCAACGGGTCTCCGAGTAGTAATACTAAGGTAAGGCATCTGTTTCACGAATCATACCAATTTGCTATCACTATTCTGTGGTTATTAAGATTTTGCACACTCTTTTGATGTAACAGTAACACTAAAACCATCTAGAACATCCATTGGATAACTAAAAGGCGTTTTTGGAGGAAATGAAAGGAACACCGAAGTATAATTAACTGCTACTCATTAGGCTTCATGTTTTGAATGTTTAAACCCCATTGGGTACAGTTAAAACACCATTTTGTTTGAAACCAATAATTATTTAATATTTTATTAGTGATAATCATTCTT
>JAJIYU010017718.1:0-11544 GCA_030144865.1 Tinospora cordifolia | reverse complement strand
CAGCAGCAAAACGGTGTTGCTCTGTTTCTGTCCTATCAACCATCACCAATAGCTTCGGTCCTCCTCTTCTTCAACCAACAGAGCACTTCCGCTCTCTATTTCTCTTCCTCGACCAACAACAACAGCAGCTATTGCGTCTTCCCTTCTTCGTTCCTTATCTTGCAACAGCCGCAACAGAGCAATGTTGCTCTGGTTCCTGTCCTTCCTCATTTCTCTTCGTCTTCTTGCTTCCCACCATTTCACGGCACCAGCAGCAGAGCACCAGCTGCAACGGCAGCAGCATATCACGGTTCTACAACCACCACTCATCTTCATCTTCATTCTTCACAATCAGCAGCAGTAGCATCAGACCAACGAAGCTCTGTTTCCTCTGTTTCAGTCTTCTTCTTCGCCTACTCGTTCGGAGGTAATGGTAGCAGCAGCAGCAACGACACACACACCGCCAACCACAACAGTCTCGTCCTCCCCTTCCTCTGTTTTCTCTTCCTCGCCTCATGGTAGCTGCAACATGAACTCTAAGCAACAGCTCATAACCTCTTCTTGTTCGGTGGTAGCTGAAGTGGCAACAATTGCAGCACCAGCAGCTGCACCAACCTTCCAGCTTTCTCGTTTCCTTTTTCTTTTCCCTCCGTTTCTTCAATTTTTGCTTCTCCGGTGGCAGCAACCCAAAACCAGAGCAATCTTCTTCTCCTTCGGTTGCTGCTCCTTCTTCTTTCTTACTCTCTTCTTCGTGCTTTAGTTCCTCCCTGTTTGTTCATCTCACCAACCACACACCAACAAAACACCGCATTGGCTTCTTCTTCAATCTTCTGTTGTTCGGATAGTTCGAGACTCCACTCGGCGTTCTACCCCGTTTGCAAACGCACCACCCCACCTAGTTCTACCAATTCCCATTACGCCAATATATAATTACCCTTTAATTTAATTAGCTAATCACAATTTGAATCTATACTTATCCTTTATTCATTATTTATTACTTAATATGTACCAATCATTTTATTTAACTAATTTAATTTATTCAATTTCTACACATTATTAAAATTTATTTTATTCATACGTATACCCATATATATATTACATTAATTTGATAAGTTGAACCTAATAAATCATTATTTGAATTTAATTACTCTCCCGCATTTCTTCCAAACCTTGTTATAAATTTTACATCTATTTTAATTTATAATCTATTCATTTCATTACCCAAAAATCATATGTACTAATATTGTATTTTATTATATATATATATATACATTTTTTCGTTAATTCCATTGATATCGATCATCAATTTCTTATTATATATATTCTTTTCATTTTTATACCTACTCGCAACGTGGCATAATCACAAAGTTACGAGGTGTTACAATCTACCCCCCTTAAATAAAATTTCATCCTCGAAATTTAGGTCAAGTTAATGAGTATCGTCAATCGGTCCCTCTTCCGGATGATCTACTACGCTTTTGCTACGCTACTCCGATCTTACATCGAGAATCCTTCCATGTTCTACCAGATCATATTTCTTAAGTTTATGAATATAATTAGGGTATTTATTCACTTATATTAGATTCATCGTCTTGCAATGCTATCGAATGTGAATTTAGTGCTTCCCTGACATAGCTGAGCAAAACTGTAATGGCTGAGCAAAACTGTAATGGCTACCACTTTCTAGCTTCATACATCACGTTTTCAATTGTCATTAATTATATTTTTGGAATAATGTACGTCCTAATTTTAGTAAGAAGATTTGTGAATGCAGTCTTCTCCCTAAATTAACGCTTAAGAAGAACGATCAGTTCACCACCCTTGACGTGACCAAGTATAAGGACTATGATATCCTCACCCAGATATCACACGTGACATTTATGACACCTCCATAAATGAATTTGGAACTTACCAATAGTCCGGTGTATACTCTTGCCTGAGATGAACTTGAGTTGTTCAAACATTTTCATTTTTCCTTCTTTATGTAATCCCGCAGTTTGTGTGGTGAACAACTGTAGCTTTCAAAATAAGGCTCTAGCACAGATGGCTCAAACAGGTACTTATCTAATTATACTATTTTATCATTTCAATCTTAGGCGATTGTGTTCTTACCGATGCCCTATATCGAGAAATCCATGGTCATTATCGATAGTTAACTACTACAATAAAAGAGGGTAGGTTATACGGACCCGAAATACCTTGTGAAACATCCATTCCCAGAATGATAGTTGGAGCCTTGGAGATCCGGAGACTAGAAGGAGATTGTTCAACTAAAAACAAAGAATTTAAGCCATCAAGTTCGGCATTAATCTACAGGAGAACATTTGTTAAGTCTTGATCATGAACCCTTGTTGGAACAATACGTTGAGTCCTAATACCAACATCAACTAGACTTTACTTCATCCACAAACCATATATAGCAGATGTCTTCCTCCCTGGTATCAGACAAAGGTTGAACTGGGATATTCCAAGAAGTTTGGTTTGTATCTGTTCAAACATCTGCTCAACTGGGACAGAGGGAGAAGTTCTCCTAGCCTGAAGGTTCTCTTCGAATATATCAAATGGTTAATTTACAGAAATTTCCTTCTACTCTCCACATTTGATAAGACCTCGAACAAGACTACGTATGTCACCGCGAACGAAAAATGTACCCTAGCTAGTGCTCTATCTTGTTGGTTGCACTTACTTAATCACGCCTGTGGTGTTACTGTTAGCTAAAGGGTTTCACCATTTTTCCCCAATTCTGAGAGTAACCTCTAATATTTCTCTCTTTGAGACTTCAGCTATTATTTCTACTATCACTTCTCTGATCTGACTTGTTTCTATTCTCCCCCAAGCACGCTTAAACGCTGAGTTCTAATAGGATCTGGTGCATTAGTGTTGGTATGATCGCACGCTTTATTTCCTTATTCTAATTTATCGATAGGCAACTAACACAATCTAAGTTCCTTGGTCTGTATCCTTTTCCTTACCGCTCGTTTGTCTTGGCCTATTCTATCAAGATTGTTGCTCTGTTACCGATGTTGCTTCTCTTCGGGTCTCTAGCAATCTGCTCTGACGGTGCCCTCTTATGCTTGACTTTTCTACTTGTTCTTGTTCTAAGTCATTCTCACTCGTCTTCCACCTGTAATATGCCGCTAACATCATCCTTCTAGGTCCAGTTACTCCCATAGCCTTCAGATGCTGATTCATTTCAATGGCCCACCTTTCTACTGAAAAGGGATCAGTCACGCCTTAAAACGTATTTAGGTTTCAATTTCTAGCATTCATTCAACAGTTCCCACTGTTCCTTATTATAAAGGATTGATCTACTCCATGGCACCGTACCTGTAGGCCTATTTATCTGCTAAGTTTGAAGTTGTAGCCGTATCGGAGGCTCTAGTTGCACTGGTGGCTGTACTTATGTTTAAGTATGCACCGACAACCGTGGTAATGCCACTGACTATAGAGTCTATACCACTTGTTCCACAAGTCCTCGTGTAATCTCCAATCTCATTTTCTGAGAAATCTCTGTTATCAATTCTAGGATTACTAAAGTCTCTCAGGTCATTGCCACCCTCGACGTGCTCTCACCACCCAATACAGGCTCATCTCTCACCTCTTGACATGAACAACAAGTCAAGAATTTAACTCAGTGTTCCATGATCCCTTCATGCGAAGTTGAAGGACAATGTTCATTCCCTAGGTATGTTTTATGTATCCTTCTGGTACCATACTTATCCTATTGACCACTACTTCCTATACGCTCATGCCCTTTTGCGTTTCTTGTGTTAGGGTGAATCTTGGTGCATAGTCTCTAAGTTCTCGATTCGTCTCAGTTGTATAGGGTTTTATGCTTCTAAGTCGGCAACATTTCGTCTGTTTCTAGGTACAGGAGTTTAGGTTACAACACTTAAATAATCAAACTACATATATAACAACCAACCAACCAACAACCAAGCAAACAATGCACACTAGCATAATGCAATCCTGAAGCTTCCATCTGTGCTTCCAAGTCTGTGTGCCCCATCCCACATTCATCCTTCCACACAGACTTCCACTCGGAGTTGCATTACACCCAAACAATGGCGCAAATGTCTCGATATCCGCAGTTGTCACGTCCCACTATGTTGATCAGGCACCATGCAACATGTGCATCTGCAGACTTACTCTAAGGCTGACACAAGCCCCACCATACTATACTGCCCCATCTCGATACAATATAGTGTGTACAAGTTTAGCCAAAGAAATCGATCACTCACCAAACATGGTCCGTCATTCTCCGAGTCCAGGATTCCTCCGTACCCCCGAATCCCTATGCACCCTATCCTACATAGAGACCAGAGATACAGGCTCCTCCCAAGCTCAGGTCCTGACCAAACAAGTGTGCGTTCAAACACGTTATTAGTCTCTAACCTATCTCCTAAAAGCTTTTAATTTATTTTTGATCTACTGCACTCCCGAGACAGCGCTCGATCTCTACCTAGACCAATGGTCACATTACTTCACTTGGCCTGATATCCTTCGGTAGGATTGCCAAGTTTGACTCCATAAAACCTCTATATGACATCATCGCCTCGAGCTACACCTGCGACTGTAACTCAAGTGCGTTGACCTCACCCTAGTCTTTTCCTTGACTTCTAGCCACCTAATATTAATTTCTATCCAGTTTTTATACAATTGTTTCTTTTGATACCATCCATTTCGAGTACTATCACCATGGTCTTTTTTGAATGATAATGAAACCTTCTAGGGACCTCTAATCAACATAAAGGTAATCCCTCGGGTACGTACTTCCGCAGAAGAAGATTTAACCAAATCAGCCCTTCAGGGACCTTTACCCTGAAAGCAAGTCAACTATCAAAAATCATTACCTCTTCTTAGGTCACATCAATAACAGTACTCAATTATGTTGGCATTTTCCTCTAAACTTCTACCCATCCTACCCTTTTTCAAAATCATATTCAAGAAAATTTATTTTTCGATGAAAGCAAATATGATAAACTTCATTTTTAGTGAAAATCAAACTCAATAAAATCTTCATTTCAGTGAAAATCATATCCGGTGAACTCAAACGTCGCCCAGTGCATCATAATACTGAGCTCTAATACCATATTTGTAACACCCTAATTTTTGACCGAACCTTCGTTCACATGTTACCTCACGTGTGGATCGTCGCCCAATGAAAATCAAGGTGCTACTTAAAATTTCGTTCTGTCAAAATCTCTTTCTTCATAATTAAACTCATAGCAACTGGTTCTCAAATCAATATCTAAAAATGTTTCTTATATAGAACAAACGAATCAAAATAATTTCTTAATACATTCACCGGATTTTTTCAAGAAAATTCGTAAACAATGCAGCGGAATAACCTTAAAAATTATTATTAAAACCAAAATCGTTAAACAAGAAAATTCATTTAAAGATAAAATAAACCAAAGTCCAAATCAAAGTAATTCCATTAAAACAGTCCAGTAAAAACACATAAAACATGACCTCCAAGTCTACTATTCCGAACATCCTTCCCAATGAGGCATCCACTTAAATTGTGAGTCTTCTGAGGTGAGATAACATACTCTATATCCAGATGTACCTAAAAAATAAAGTGGGAGTGAGCTCGAAAGCTCAATGGATCGATCCTACACATCACATGCATTATACAGACCCAATCCAAAACATTACAAACACTTTCAGACATTAGGCGTTTCAAACATTCATTTGTTTTAGTCGGTGTCTAAGACCGAAAGAGGGTTGAGATGCCTCTCGGTATTCCCTGTGATCCAATCTAATCTCAAAGGGTTCCAATAATCGTCTAAAATCAATCGACACTCACATCACAGCCTAAGAGAGCGTACTTACCCAGGCATCGTACCATCTCCCAAAGACTTCGAGCTGTCATAGTCAGCTCAGGGTGGGAATACCTACGATCTGCCTTGTGGCTCGACAATCTCAAGCAGTGACATATAGGAGATGTCACCTTGATCCGCCTCGGGCTCGTCAATCACACCGGTACGTGGATTCTTAATAACCTATCGTCTTATTTTAGTTTTACAAATAATTCCAATCATGCCAACCATCATACATATCATGGAAAATAGATCAAATAATGCAGGTTATTCACATCAATAAATAATGAAATCTAAATGCATGTTTTCCTATTAACGCATGTCATAGATAAACAAAGCACAATTAAAATAAATCATCACCCATCATCCAAGCACGCCAAACAAGTTCAATAAATTTCCTAACCAAATTCTAGAAATCCTAGAACTATTCAAACAAATGCTTTGAATCTTAAATCCATATAATACATATGAGCAATGAAGTTATGCCCACCTGATTTTGTTGATTTTCAGGGCTCCTTGCTTTCCTTCGAGATCCTCGATACGCTAAAATATATAAATCTGAAATTTAACACTTAATGACATTACTCTTAAGCTTAAATAATTTCTAAGATAATTATGGAGTTCAAACATTACTTTCAACTAATTTAGGGTTATTCTAAAATTCTAAAATTTTATATATTCTAATTGAAAATAGTTTCCGAGTCTTCTAAATTTTCTTAATTTGATTTTTCAACTTTAAAAATTTACTTGCAAGCTTTTATCATATAATCAGAGGTCTAATAACTTAATCGTTGTAATTTCAATAATTTATTAACATCACGATTAATTTAATTACGAACAAAATAAGACTTATAGACGTTTCAAGTTTAGTTTCGAAGTCTAAGATTTTAGTATCTTCTTATAAAAAATTTTTAAACTCCTAAGGTTTATTTTTTTTCATGTCTTTAACTAATTTAATTTATTAAATTGTAAACTTATCCTAATTTAAAAAAATTAATTAATTTAACTTTTTTATAAGTTCAATTAATCCCCATATTCAATAATTTATAAATAATCTCATATAAAAATTTATTCAATTTAAATTATTAGATAAATTATCTAAACTAGTTTTCACAATTAATTATTAGATTTCTATTTGTCTCAAATTTCCAAATTTCAAATTTCATTTTTGTTTTCCTACCTAAATTATTTAAGATAATTTCATATCATCTAAAATTAAAATATTTTACCTTTCAAAACGTTCCTTGTCGCACGAACGATGGTAGCAATGAGAGCTCTTTGTCGCACGTGGCTCTTCGCATAGATCACACTGTCACCATTTCCTTCATCACATTGTTGCCACTCAAACCACTACTCACAGTCCGCCCAACAGAATAGCAGCTTGTTTGTTGCACTTCTTCATCACGGACCAATAAGGCACACCTACGTACAAAAACATCAACCCCATCGCTGCAATTCCTTCCTTTCCATGCTCTGTTTCATCGATCACCCCTCTCATCACCTTCTTCTTCTTCTCATTCGGCAGCTAAGGAGCAACAGCAGCAGAAAAACCGTGCTGCTCAGTTTCTGTTCTATCAACCATCACCAACAGCTTCGGTCCTCCTCTTCTTCAACCAATAGAGCACTTCCGCTCTCTATTTCTCTTCCTCGACCAACAACAACAGCAGCTATTGCATCTTCCCTTCTTCGTTCTTTATCTTGCAGCAGCCGCGACAGAGCAATGTTACTCTGGTTCCTGTCCTTCCTCATTTCTCTTCGTCAATTTAATTACTCTCCCGCATTTCTTCAAAACCTTGTTATAAATTTTACATCTATTTTAATTTATAATCTATTCATTTCATTACCCTAAAATCATATGTACTAATATTGCATTATATATATATTCCATTAATTCCAATGATATCGATCGTCAATTTCTTATTATATATATTCTTTTTCGTTTTTATACCTACTCGCAACGTAGCATAATCACGAAGTTACGAGGTGTTACAATACCCCCAGCATTCCAACCCTAGGGAAAGAGCTACTATACTGAGCTTAGACCCATTGAAATGAGGTAGGATCAATTTTGAACCCTCTATTACCCCACAACCCCTGTTTGGAATGCTCACAATACAAATTCGACCTTGTGTTGATACATGGTTAAAATTTCTATTTAATCTTTTATTAATTGTAAGAACATAACAAATAACTATAAACAAACAATTTAAACATTCCAACAATAGATCAACATTTAAAATAAAATAAGAAGAATGACTTTTGAAATCTGATGTAGAAGATAGTACAAAACGCAATTGCAAAGCATACTTTCTCAGTCATGAACAATATAATAATTTAAATACATAAATTAAAAAGACATGTAAAAGAAAACTAAACTGATCACATAAGCAAACATTATTTGAATCAAAATAATAAATTAAAAGATAGAAATCATTTCACTTCGAGATCGCTTCCCAAACTCCTTTCAAATCTTTTTGCCAAGATCTGTGTAGTACTTTGTTCTACTACTTCGCGAGTTGTTTATAACAGCTTTAAAAGAAAAGGGACCAAAGATGTCAAGAAGGTGGTAAAGAGAAACTAAGAAGAAGCTATTTTCAGCTATTGCTGGGATGAAAAATAATAAGAGGGGGAGGGGGTTTATATAGAGTCTTAAGGGGTCAATTTTATTATTTTAGCTTTCCTAAGTTAGAAAATTGCCTTTTTGTTGATTTTCGATGCACAAGGTTTAGGGTTTGGAAAACTAGGGTTTTAGGGGTTTTTTCAATTTTTTTCGCAATGTTTTTGTACTTTTTGGCCTCTTGTTTGTTTTTTTCCATTCTTTTCATTTTTTTATTTAGAAGCTCGTGCAAGATTTCGTGCACGGCCCAGCGCAATCGTGGCGCAGGCGCATGGGCCTTGGGCCCATGCGCCAATTCATGTTTTTTTTACTTGTATATATATATACCAATGTATATGTTTTTTTTTCTTTTTGTGTATACATACATTATATACTATATATATATATACACTCCAATATTTCTTACATTCTATTATATACATATTAATATATATATATTTATACTCATGTAATTTTTTCACAAAATATATTATATAATATTATATGAACCACATATTATATAATATTATATATATTTACATATTAATACACATACTAAATATACATTTACACTCATTTGATATTTGCATTATATATTTAACACATACCTATACATATATTTATTAATTTTTGGATACCCAAATTTCTCAATCAATTTTATTTATTTTATACTTTAGAATATACACAATCTATATCGAAAAATGTTATAATTTCTCATAGTCGAATTGTTATATTTAATTTTATTCATCGAATTTCATACAAATATTTGTGGTATTACAAGATCAGAAAAGCAAAAGGGAGTTATTAGGAGACTAGACAATCACCATGCCTTTCCCTTTATCAATCACTAAAGAACCTAAAATGTTAGTAGAGTGGTGAGCCTAAAAGTTAACATGACTCAGTAAGTGGTAAGACCAGCACATTACCCATAACGAATATTTCAAAACAGTGCACGTATATATGAACAGTAAAATGATATAATGCTTGAATGCATAGCTTAGTATAAAAGCAATTATTCCAACACTATGGTTCTCGCTCAAGCGGGTCGTAGGTCAAGCATACTGGCCACTCACGTAGGTCGTAAGCTAAGCATATTCCTTGAATACCCTAACCCCACGCTCAGTCCTCAAGTGTTGTCACTCTAGCGAGTCGAAAGCTAGGCGCATTGATCATATACCCTAAGCCCACACTTGATCCTCAAGCCTATGGTCTCATTACCAGTGTACATCTACATATTTCAAAATCAATTCGATATGTTTCAATCACATGAAACCATTTAAACTAAGTCATTTCACTCATGTTTTATGTAAGGAATGCAAAGTAAAGTAAATGTCTGAATCAAACTACTCCCCTTAGGTCCTACGCATTGATGTGCCATCGACACTCAGCCCAGTCTCGCAGTGTACATTTGAATTTACATTGTTTAAACTCATTTCAGTTCTCTTTAGAATGTGGCTTAATCCCCTTTTTCACTGTCCCTAATCAGTCTCAATCGACCCAAGCCGAATTTGGTCAATCGGTCAAACCTAGTCAACTGGTCAAACTTGGTCAACATGATCAATTTTGGTCACCTTGGTCAATTTAGGTCAAATTGGGCCAAATAAGGTCAAACTTGGGCCAATTAGGTCAAAATTAGCCAATTAGGGCAAAATCTCAAAATTTCAACACTTAGCCAAACTCAAGCTTTTTGCTCCCTCTACACAGCAAATATATCAATTTTTTTGCCATCAATCCATATGTTTGATTTGAGCAAAACTTTCCAAATTTCATCTACACCTCTTAAACATTCACCAAAATTTTAGATTTTGATTTTTAGACATCATTTGCTATGGTTTTTAAATGTAACAACAGGGATTGTAAATTCTCATTTCTTATATGATAGGTAGTCACTTTGTGCATCATTTGACGCACTTACCCAACTTAGATTGTAAAGAGATTTGATACACGTGTTTTTGACATATCCAGTGACCACTCCACCAAATTTTAGCTCAAAATACCCATTTTTGGTCAGTCAATTGGTCTACTATATTCTCTATTATGTAACAAATTTTTCAATGATCAAGTTTTCTATGATTTTCAAGGGCCTAATTATCCCTATTACTCTATTGATTTGAGGTCTTATCTCATATATTTTGTAAGGCTTAGATCTCAAAACATTAACAATTCAAGTCTCATCCCAGAACAGTAAGCAAACATAGGAATGATCACTCTCAAATACACCCAACAACACTTAGCACATATCTGCAATTCTAAAAAATTTCCTAAGTACCAGATTTCTACATGTAACTAGGCATCTTTGCATGCATATAAAACCATGAGTACAAAGGCTTAAGGTTTGGGGTTTATACCTCTTTGTAGCCTCACATGTGAGGCTTAAAATGTTCCAAGTCTCGGCCCAAATGGATGTCCCTAGCTACTTCAAATGTTGTCTCAAAGATGCTTCCAGAAAATGTTTTCTGCTGAAATTGTTGTAATAGTTAGCAACCAGTCAACTTTAGCACCTTTAAAACATGTTTAAGACCTTAGTTTTTGTTATTTATCAATTGGAGATTGAAGTACTCGTAACAAGAAACAAAACGAGTGGTCTTACCTTAAAAATGGACTTCAGATGGGCTAGGAACCAACCCCTTGAAGATTGGATCAACGTAGTTTCTGCAGTTTTCAGCTATCAACTATGTTGAGTACCCTACCTTTGTAGTTGTTTTTCTCTCTAATGGTCGTGCGATTCAAGGAAGGGCTTACACATTGTTGTAGGGGGAAGTAAGAGCTTTCAAAAGAGTATAATATTAGGGAAAATGGATTCAAGATGAAGGAGATGCAAGCTGTTGAAAGAAGCTCGTTCAACTAGAAGATCTATTCAAACACTTTTTTTGTTGCATGTTGGAGCACTCTTGCATGGCTAAAAGGAGTGCCACGTGGCCATTGTCACACCCCAACCCCCGGACTGGACATCATGTCTGTCAATCTGAGGCCCTGTTGTCGGGCGTCGCACGGCTCCAAGCTTGGCGCGTGATCCGCCGAGGCACCGGGAGAGCAACTGTCATCATCAATCCGTACACAAACCTCTATACGCGAGGTTTAAATCATTTCTTGATTTCAAATAGTCATTTTATTCATGCTTCACTAAGCAGTTGATTTCAAATC
>JAJIYU010017717.1:0-11561 GCA_030144865.1 Tinospora cordifolia | reverse complement strand
GCCTAATGATTGTAAGTGTTTGAATTATGATTGTGTTATGAGTTTGAATATGAAAGATGGTTGTTCGAAAAGGATCCACTGGGCTATGTGCTCACTCCTTCCTTTCTTTTTTTTTCAGGAACGTGAAACCTATGAAGCAGTTGAACATGGATAGTTCTTATAAAGTTTCTACCTTATTATTTTTAGAATTTTTAAGGGCATGTTGCCCAAAGTTTAAATCTTTTCTACTGAAAAGTATTTTGAAGTTTCTCGCTGTAATAATTAGTTTTTTTAAGTTAAGTACTTTCAATTTTTCTATTATGAATAAAATAGTTTGAATTTCTTTATCTCTTTTAATTTGCCCTAATTTTATTAAAGAGAAAATTTTGTATTCTTGAATTTTTATACAAAGGCACGACATATTGAAAAAAAGAAGAAAAAGTGTGTGTTATTTATAAAGTAATACCAGCCCTACTTGCCAGTTGGTTCAATCCACTGTCAAGAGAATGGTGGTCATGTCCAATGCTTAAAGATATGAGGGTTGGGGTGTTACAATCATATACAGTTAAATTCATTTCGCTCATAATTATGACCTCTATTTTCTATTCCTATAGTTTGTGATTCATTGACACGTCCCAAGGGTCATTCTGGTTGTCTACATTTTTAGTATCTCAATCCTCCAAGACTTTGTAGGTGATATGTAATCGCCATCCATTCATAGAAATCCTCTCCTAATAGCTAAGTACACAAACCCTCTCAACTCTCTTTTCTATCTATCCTCTACTCAGGTAAAACTATGGTTAGGATTAGTCATCTTTTCTCTACGTTGTAACATGGCCAGGCTTTAGTAAAAGTGTGATAGGAATTTTCATTCTGACTCAAATATGCACACTCATAGCAATAATAGCAACCTATTTTGATTGATTTTCTCATTTTAGTTTAATCCTCTCTATATACTCCTTTGTTTTTCTTTATTCATGCCTTCAACCTTATTTTCACATCTCTCCCAAACTTATGATTTTACATGCACTTCAATTTGGACCCATATATACACCCATATAGAAGTAGGAAGCTCAACTTTCATTGATAATACTGAAATATTACATAAATAGATAACATCTTTTTTTTTCTTTTTTCTTTTTTTTGAACACAAAAGCAAAAGCAAAACTAAAAAAATGCGTATCTAAATGTCAGCATCCTCTCTTCTTTCAAATCATCAAAATAAGCATTATTATAACCATGAGAGCACACAAATAGATTCAATTGAGATATGCATCAAGTATAAAATTTTTATATATTGTTTAGGTTCATAATAAGAAAACAAGCTTTCAGGCTCAAAGTTGGCTACGAAGGACTTTAAGTGTTGGGACCGACAGTTAGGCTAGAACTCAAATAATGATGGCCTATATCATTTCCATTTTAAAGTCATTTTTAAGTAGTGTTTAAGATAGATTTGATTATTTTAATAGACTGTAGGGAATTATCTCTACTTGTGTTATGTCTTTCACTCCTCACTATCCTCAATTTTTGGATTCTCAATTTACTTAAGACTAAAGAGTTTTGTCAAATTCAAATTTTGGACAAACCAAGCACATAGACTATTTGAAAGTATCTTATTCTTTGTCTCATCACACTAAAGAAATTTTTAATATCATAGGTCACTTAGTGAAATTTTCAAAAATATAGTATAGATATAACCTAAATGAAACTAATATGCTCTACATGTTCATGGCCTAAAGCTAAATTTCCTAAACATTACATGGTATCTAAATGACATGATAGAATTTCAATAATAACTAATTATGTGAATGCCTATAAATATGTCGTTCAGAAGAAGTCTGGTATACAATATCTATAAAATAAAGGAAAAGTAACCATAAATTGAAGAATATTTCTTTCAATGCGTACTCCAAAACTTAAATTGTGCTCATCCTTAAGAGCACAACCTCACTATGATGCACACACATATGGAGGAGAATATACTGAAGCATAGGCATCCCTGCACATACTTGCACTATGAAAACATGCATAGCACAAAAATGACAAGTAAGGCAGGCAATAAGAATAAAATGAAGGGACAAGAGTACTAGTAAGATATTTGAGCCCCCCTTTTATTTTTTATAACTAAAATGTATGCAATTTTTTTGTAGCTAAGGTAAAATGCATGCCGACCTAGGAAATTAAATTAAACTACAACAAAAATAGAAGGAAATAAACAAAAGATAAAAATCAGTAGGCTGCCTCCCACTAAGTGTTATGTGTAACACTTCACCTCCCCCTCGTGGCCCTAGTCTGACCTGTTCCGGTCTGGAGGGCACAATTACCGCACCGCCTTCAAGCATTTCAAAGATAGATGGGTCACTTGAGAGGCGGGCGCTGTCACATCAATTCTTTCTACTTCGATTCGAAATCCATGAGACTTCTTGTGTATGTAAACTTATGCACAAGTAGATTTCATGAAAAATAATGGCAACATCATGAAAAAAATAAAATCTACTTTCATTAATTAATTCAAATAATTCAAAGGTACAACGCCTTTTTATTATAGCGAAAAATAACTTCAAAGTTTAACTAAAGAAAATTGGGCCAACATGCCCTACAATTTAATAAAATCTCTAAGTAAAATATTCTAAGTGACACCCATGTAATCTTTGATTTTCATTTTCTAAAAGATTAAAAAGAAGGGTGAGCTTATGCCCCCAGTGAAATTTAACTCATTATTTCAAAATGAATATAACATGCATACCAAACACTTGAAAAGATTAAGTGATTCAAACAGTTGTTTGTTTTCAGTTGACATCAAGATCGAAAGGAATACACTTCAATGCCTCCTATTTAGGGGATGCAGTCAAATTTGAACCTTCATCTTATCATTGATAAAGAGGGTTTAAATTCGAACCCTTAATTCACATTGCAAAAGTACTAGTTGGAACATTCATAGTGAAAATTCGTCCTTGTGTCGGTACGTGGTTATAATCTTTGTTTATCTTTCATTAAATAAATAGAAGCATGATATATTCAAAATAAACAATAAATAACATGTATTCTTGGTAGGCATGTCATAGTATAGATCATATCAACACAAATCATGCATCATTATTCATACAATCCTAAGCATGCATCTCTAATCAATGGCATGTATAATTATGGCTTGCATAATTATGACATATTTCTAGTGTAAACAAACATCGATGCACATCATATCTGAATCAAAATAATAAGGTAAAAGTTTAGAAATCACTTCCACCTCAATAGTTTTACTCCTCTGAAGCCTCTATTGAATCTCCTTCAGATCTCCCCAACTACTAGCACACAAATTTGTGCAACACTTCTTTACTACCATTCTAACTATTGTTTAGAATAGCTAAAGAAAAAGACGGATGCCAAGAGGGAGGCAAAGAAAGTAAGGACTTGTCAGTTCTTTTTAGGATGAAGGGAATGGGAGCCCAGACAGTGTTTATATAAAGTTCGAGTAGGTGAGAATTTGTAAGTTTGAGGTGTTCTTAGCACAAGAAACTTGCGATTTCTTCATTCTTGTGCACAGGAAATAGTAATTTAGGGTTTGGAGACTTTCTAATTCATTTTGGGTGGCCTTTTGCACGTAATATTTTGGAAACTCGTCTTGTTACCGCGATATTCTCATTCAAGTACAGCGATACTAGGTTGAAAAATACTTCTAATTCGATTCTTGAGCACATAAGCCTTCCTTCTTTTTTTAGTTTTCTTATTGCACTATCGCAGTATCCCAAGCCTAGTACCGCGCTGTTGCGATTCCCCCTTTTAATGTTAGGCATTACTGCAGTAATCACGCAGTGCCCCTTTTTATTGTTTATTTCTATTTTCCTTACTTCTATTATTCGAGATTTGCACCATATATATATATATATATATATATATTTCTAAACACCAAAGTTTCCATTCCCTTCAATTAATTCCATTTCTCATTTTGGTTACTTATATATATAATCTTGTATTCCCAAAAATTTCATAAAATTTTAAAGGGTCAATTCTTCTTTATTTAATTTATTTAATAGAATTTCATACAAAACTTTGGGGTATTACAACCTATCCCCTTCAAAAGAATTTTATCTTCAAAAATTTGCGCTAATTCATTCTAGCATAGTTTTGTCATGCGTTTTTAGAAAAAAGGTCTAGTTACTTAGCCATCATCTTGCTTCTTAGCTCCTAAGTGGCCTCTCCTACTTCATAATGTTTTCAGATAACTTTGACCAAGGAAATGTCCTTTGTTCTCAAGCATTGCACCTTGCGATCAAGGATCCTAACTGTCGCTTCTTCATAAGTGTCATTGTCTTGAATGTTCACCTCATCCCAATGGATTATGTGTAAGGGATCGAGTTCATACTTCCTCAGCATTGACACATGAAACATATTGTGTACTCTTTGTTGCTACTATGGGGTCCTAAAGCACAAGGAGATATTAGTCGTTGGTGTCAATTAGGTGGTATGTGGACTTTTGTCGCTCTTGCCAATACTAAGTAGCAGTCAAAAATTTGTATCCATTTTTCATGATATTATGCTGGATGAGATATATCATAGCCAATTCCTCAAAAAATTTGGTGCAGTAAGTTTGACTAGTAGATGCATTCTTCGACTCTTCTAAATATCTCAAACCAAATAATCCCTTTCTAAGGGCTTATCCTCAAGAACACTTTATCACCTACTTGAAATTCTATGGGTTTCCTCCTCTTGTCCACATAACTTTTTTGTCTACTCTATGTTGTGGCCAATATTTTTTGTATCTATTTGACTTGGTTATTCATCTCTTCTACCAAGTCTAGCCCAATAAGCACATGATCATCAAGATTAGCCCAATAGGTTGGTGATATGTAGGGCCTCCCATAAAAAGCTTCATACAGTGCGATCTTCGCACTTTCCTGATAATTGTAGTTATACGCAAACTCCGCCAAGTGTAGGTATTTGCTTCAGTTGCCCTTAAAATCAAGGACACAAAACCTTAACATGTCTTCTAGTATCTAAATGACTCTCTCAAACTAACCATAAGTTTGAGGATGGAAAGCGGAGCTCGTGGTGCATCTGGTGCCCAACTCCTTCTATAGACTTTTCCCAAATTGTGATGTGAATCGAAAGTCTCTGTTAGACACTATGGTCTTAGGAACACCTTGGAGACGTATTATCTCCTTCACATAGAGTTCTCTCAACTTACTAACTTGGTATGTGGATCTAATGGGCAAGAAATGAGCCACTTTAGTGAGACCATCCACAATCACCCATATATTGTCTTCTTCTTTTTGGTAATATGCTAACAAAGTTCATGGCAATTTTATCCTACTTACATTTAAGGACAAGAAGTTGTTGTAACATTCTAGAAGGCTTTCGGTGTTCTGCCTTCACCTACTAATAGGTTAAGCACTTGAAGACATACTTAGCTATATCTTTCTTTATTCCTAGCTACCAGTAGGTCTTACGAAGCTTTTGATACATCTTGTCACTGCCTAGATGCATCATGAACTTGGTCTGATGGGCTTCGTCTAATATGGTTTGCTTATTCTGTCCATTCTGAGGCACACAAACCCTATCTCCAAGTCTTAGGGTATTCTCAACATCTAGCCTAAAGTCAGTATGCTTTCCTTGTTCAACTCCTTCTATCAACCTTGTGAGCCGCTTATCTTGCCTTTGTTCATCTCTGACCTAATTTAGAAGATCTGGTGGGCAAGACATGTTGTAGAGGTAGGCCTAGTTCTCATCTAAGTTTATGCCCAAATTGAACTCCTCAATCAGTTGGTACATTTTACCTTTCTCCTCATCCTGTTTATTGAACTTCCTACTTAAGGCATCTACCACCATATTGGCATTCCCTGGATGGTAGTGTAGTTGGAAATCATAGTCCATAAAGAACTTCATCCATCTCCGCTGCCTGAGCTTCAACTCCTTCCCTTCTTATGATCTGAAAATAGGTCAAACTTCTCACTTTAAAGATAGTGTCTCCAAATCTTTAGGGCAAACATGATGGCAACCAACTCTAAGTCATAGGTTGGATAATTTTGCTCATGTATCTTAAATTGTCCTAAGGCATATGCAACAACCTTCCCTTCTTACATTAAGACTACACCCAATCCATTCTGTGAGGCATCTATATATAGAACATATTCAACACCATGTGTAGCAGTGACTAATATGGGGGTCGTAGTCAATCTCCTCTTCAATTCTTAAAATGACTATTCATCCTTCTCATTCCAATTGAACTTTATTTCCTTTTTAGTTAGTTTGGTCATGGGTTCGGCAAATTTAGAAAAATCTTGGATGAATCTTCGGTAATACCCAGCTAGGCCTAAGAAAGTCTTGATCTTTATAACTATCTTTGGTTGTTTCCAGTCCATGACATACTACAAGAAATTGATGATACAACAACGTCAATTCGACAATGTGCATCAACGACCGTTCTAATAGAAGGCATACAACAACGTTCATAAAATGTCTGTTGTAAAATCGCTTATGTAAAATGTGTACAATAACGTTCACCATGGAAACATTGTTGAAAAGGCTATTACAACGAGCAGACGAACGTTGTTCTATGTTATTACAACAATCGTAATTGCTCGTTGTCAAATGACACCTTCTACAACATTCGTTAGTCGACTGTTATTAAAAGAATGTAGGTTATTACAACATTCATTTATAAACGTTGTTTGTAGCTGTCTATAACAACGTTTTATTTAATTATTGTAAACGCATTACGTTATATATATACATACGTTATTCATATGTTATACCTATATAACACCACTAATGCGTGAATAATAGTATAACCCGTGAATGGTGGTATAATGTAGGCATAACGGTCAAATAATGTGCGTAAAAAGATGTAGGGATAATGATAGAATAATGCGTGAATAATGGTATAGCCCGTGAATAGTAGTATAATATAGGTATAACGCTAGAATAATGCATGTATAAAAATGTAGGGATATGGGTCGAATATTGTGTGAATAATTTATATGGTATATATAACACGTGAAATGTGGTATAATGTAGGAATAAATATTGAATAATACGCGTATAAAAATCTAGCGATAACAATCGAATAATTAATTCGTGAATGATAGTATACATATAACCAATAAAATGTAGTATACTATAAGGATAAATATAGAATAATGCGTGTATAAAAATCTAGTGATAACGATTGAATAATGAGTGAATAATGGTATAAATAACTAGTGAAATGTTGTATAATGTAAGGATAAAGATCGATTAATGCTCGTATAATGATCAAATAATGCGTGAATAATTGTATATATAACCCGCAATATTGGTATAATGTAAGGATAAAAATCGAATAATGTACGTATAAACATATAGTAATAACGATCGAATAATGCATGTATGCTAATATGTATAACTCGTAAAATATAGTATAATATAGGAAAAATCGAATAATGTCTGTATAAAAATATAGCGATAACGATCAAATAATGCGTAAATAATTGTATATATAACCCCTGAAATATAGTATAATGTAGGGATAAAAATCGAATAATTCACCTATAAACATATAGCTATAACGATCGAATAATGCATGTATAAAAATTGTTCTGTTGGTCAATATAACTTATGAAAAATTCGTGAATAATTAATAGTATAACCTAGGTATACCATGTGAATAATACATGTATAAAAAGAACATCTTTTAATTGCCCAAATGATGCGCAAATATATGTATAACATAAGTATAACATATGAATAAAGCATGAATAATCCAACTGATATAAATGAATAACGCGCAAATAATAGTAGAATAATGTATGTATAACAAATCAACCAAGAATAATTCTTAAATAGTGGAATAACATAGGTATCACGACCGAATAATGCAGGTATAAATATTTTTGTTTGGTTAATATACCTTACAAATAATGAGTGAATAATGATATAATCAAAGTACACTATATGAATAATGCGTGTATAATATTTAATCGTTTAATTGCGTGAATAATGAGTAAATAATAGTATAACATAGGTATACTATGTGGATAATGCGTGTATATAAAACAAATAAAATACGTTTAACTTAAGAATAATGTGTGTATCAAACTGAGATCAGTGCTTCAGAATTGATTACTTGTATCATTTTCGAATAAAATTAGTATAACAAAGTTCATATATGAATAACATTATTCATAGATGATTTTAAAATAAAACAATCTGCCCCAAAAGACAAAATAAAATGACAAAATTCAAATGAAAAATAGTTGAGATTGTTATAAATGAACCATAATCGTGTTCAAATGATACATATTTGAAATATCAAAAATGGTATTACATATTTTCCTTGAAAAACTGTGATGGAAGATATGACAGTCTAGCTTTTTTCATTCTCCACTTCTTTAAGACCCACTATGATTGGATCTTACAGTCAACAATGAATCGACCTAATCTTTCATCATCACTCTTGGTGCCCTCATTCTACTTCATTCTACCATGCAAATATAGATTAATAGCCACCCTTTTCCTGTAGCTCATCACATCAAAAACAGGTGAAATTTTCTTTTTGATGGCAAAACATTCAGCAAAATAAAACATAAACATTTCACAATCACACTCATCTTGCTCTGGTAGATTATCAACCACTTGCACCTTGAATGGCTCTTTTCCAAGTCAATCCTTTCAGTCAACTTTCGATTCGTAAAATCCAATCATCTCTAGATAAAAAGGAAGAAGCGTGGAATAAGCTTGAATTGCCTTCATTGACACAGCATCAACAATAGGAGTACGCAGGGAATTGTAAACTTATATGCAACCCTCGTGAATGTTGACGCAACCGAAGATCCAGTGGAACGCAGCCACAACATTAATAGGGAAAATGACGTAGTCAACATCATACCACGGAGTGTTGCAGTACATGTGTTGCCCTAGCATATACTCCATAATTACCATTTCATCCCCTAACACAGATGCATCATTTGCTTCTTCAAATATTCTATAAATAGACTGCAACTTTTGATCGAAAAAGTTGTCTGTCGTTGAGCACTTGATCTTAATCGATTCGTCATACATAATTTTCTTGAGCAAGTAATAGAATATCACATCTACATGCTGCCAATACAAAATTTCTAAATTACAATAAAAGATTTGGGTCATGAATAAAAATTGTATAAACATGAAACATTCAAAACATAATAAGTATGTTGTTTATATAACATCTCATTATATTGAAATAGTAAACATAACAGGGTTTAAGAACATGGTATAATATGTATTCAAAACAACATAACATAGTTTAAGGACATGGAATATATATTTGAAATTGGTATTATATCAATATAATATGTATATACAGACATTGCTAAGTGTCCAAAACCCTATATTTTGGTCTTATGTTGGTATATTATCAGTATAATATCTGTAAGCAATAATATCAAGTGCAAAAAATTAAACTTACAGAAGAAGAGATTGGCTGGCCTGGGGTGATCAATGTGTAAAACCATTCCTTATTAGTGACATGAGTGATTGAAAAATCAAAAGCTGAATTCAAATTGTTCTCACGGTCATGGTATACTTTATTTGACCTAAATAATGTGACAGATGTTAATATAAATGTATTATAAATAACAACAATATTCGAAATGCAAACTTGATCTCTAAGAAAACTTACTTCGAGCGCTTTAGTTGACCCTTTTGAATCCATTCATCAAACTCAGCTACAACACTGTTGTCTATATCTTCAAGCAGACAGATGTCTAAGGGGGATAGTTGTCCCTTCATAATCTCCTTTCCTTTATGTTTATCTCTAGCGGGATGCCTCCCCCTTTTATTAACTGTAGGAGGTGGAAGAAGTGGAGTGTGATTTTCAGTAGAGATGGCTAAGTTGCAACATTGACGAGCGACTCAACAATTTCATCAATTGTGGTTTCTCCTTTACATTCAATAGGTGCATGATATTTCTATTCATTTTTGTCAGCAACTTGGGTCAGTGAAATTAAACGAGAAATGTCCTAAAATTAGATAAATTAAAGATAGATTCATAAAAACAAGTGTGCATTCAAACGCGTTATCATTCTCTAACCTATGTCCTAAAAGTTTCTTTTTTTTTAATTTATTTATAACCCACTGTACTTCCGAGACAGCTAACTGTGGTCTCATTACCCAACTCAATCCAATTTCTACTTGATACTATCTATCTCGAGTACTGTCATCTGAGACCTTTCCAGAACAATAATGCAACCCTCTAGGACCTTTAGTCAACGTAAACATTAACCCTCTAGTACATACTTCCGAAGAAGAAAATCTAACCAGATCAACCCTTCAGGGATCTTTACCTTGAGAAGGTCGCTATCAGGGATCACTACCTGTACTCATGTCATATCAACAACAATACTCAAATATATTGGTATCATCTAATGCTTTTCAAAAATGAAGTTCAAAACTCATTTCTAGTGAAAACCAAATTCAGTAAAACCATTTTCAATGAAAAACATGCAATAGCTTCAAGACCATGCAGTACTTGCTAATTTTCTTTTCTATGTGATACCATTGTCTCAAGTTTTGGACCTTTCCCAAGTAGTGTTCAACTCGCAGGGCCATTTACCAGTACTGATGCCACTCTAGGCCTTTTCCGAGTAATGTTCAACCTACAAGGCCAACTATCAGTACTTAGACCACGCCTGTGACTATGAACTCGAGCACGATGGCATCACCCTAATCTTTTCCTAGACTGCTAGTCACCTAGTTGACACCTATCTATTTCCTTAAATCCTTTTTCGAAAAAATCAAATCAAACGAGAAATTCATTTTTTTCAGTGAAAACAAAATTCGGTGAACTCAAATCTAGCCTAGTGTATCATAATACTGGGCTCTAATACCATATTTGTAACACCCCAATTTTCAATCGAACCTCCTATCCCGTGTGGATCGTCGCCCGTTGAAAATCAAGATGTTACTTAAAAATTTCATTCTATCCAAATCTCTTTCTGTCAAATTCAAGTTCTTGCCAAGTATTTCCAAATAAGTATCTAAAAACACTTGTTAAACAAAACCAATGATCCAATGTTTTCTCAATATGTTCCTTGGATTTTTTTTTTGTTGTTAAATAAAAAAAATTTGAATCAAAAGTTATAAATCAACATCATAAAACATAAATTATAAATCACTAATCATGCAGCGGAATCACTTTTAAAAAAAACTTTTATTAAAATAGAAAATGTTAAACTTACGAAATTGTTTGATAACACGAGTAACTGAAATCCAAGATCAGATTAAATACATGTAAATCATTTCAATAAAATAGTCAGAATGCAACCTCTAAAGCTTCCTATCCTAGACGACCTCTCCCATGAGGTGTCATATCAAAAGTGCGAGTCTTCTGACATAGACTGTTGTGCACTACGTCTAAGTGTTCTTGAAAATATAAAATGGGAGTGAGCTCGTGTCGGGACCCCTTCCCTAGGATGAAGGGCGAACCGACCAGCACAGTGTCCCAACAAACCCGCTCACAAGCCAAGCTTGCCAAGACACTGTTAAGCCTCAATCTTACTACCTACATCACACACTATCAGAGTAATCATAAGTAATGCAGAAGAATTTAACATATGAACACCAATAAG
>JAJIYU010017716.1:0-11547 GCA_030144865.1 Tinospora cordifolia | reverse complement strand
GCTATATTAATTACATATAAATTTAAATTCTAACCTTATATATATATAGATGTTGTAAATCATATACGACTCTTTATTGTCCTTACTGTTGGACATTAGCATACATTGTACGTAATTTAATGTATATTTTCTTGATTAAATACAAGATTGTCATCATATTTTAATAATTAAAAAAAGTTATAAATAGATAAAGTGGTTGGATAATTGATGCGACTCCTTAACAAAAAGAAGAAAAAACTATTTCAACCTATAACCACTAAAATAACTGTATATCAAGAGGAAATAGGTAAAATGATATGACATATAAAATATTAATTATAAAAATTAGCAATTTTCTCCAATTAATTTAACATTGTTATAAATTATAATAATAAAATATTGAATATCTTTGTAACCCTTTTGATATTTAGTATCATGTAACCTCTAAATCCCATAATGTCTAAATTAATGAGATTATTTAAATGTCATCATTATGATTGATGTAACCCTTCATTTTAAAAAACTATATAAATGGGTCTTGTGCCTCATAAAAATTATCAACACAAAAGAACAATTCTCTCTTGAAAAACTTTTTTTTCTCTAGTGTTTTTGAGTTTTCTTCCCCTTCTCTTGAAGAAATTTTTGCTTTTTTCAATTTGTTTTAGTTTAATTCATAACACATTATTAGCACGAGCTAGCTCTTCAAGATCAACTTTGAAGGCACAAGAGTTTGGAAAGAAAATGCTTGAAGGTATACTTTGATTTATGTGATTAAATATTTGAGTAGTACATTTTGTTTGCACATGTTTGATTATTTAAATATAATATTATTTACTATTAATTATATGTAATTATATTGATTAAGAAAGTATGTTCTGTAGTTACGTCTAGTACGATCTTCTACATCAGAAATTAAAAGTCAAATAAATAAATTTATTTAATATTTTATCGATTGATTATGTTCTATTCTTGATTTTTATAAATAGTATTTAAGTTTGGGTTGATAGTAGGTAAGCCTTGTCCCGAGTAAAGCTAAACATTGAAAGGGAGAAGGGTTATCCTGTCCTAGGAGGCCGGTTACTCTAAGTAGACTCTGTCTCACCGCCCTTTCCTGAAGTTTTTCTTACCAATTCATACAAATAGTACATTTTGATTAAATATCAAGATGTTAACATATATGTAATTAGTATTATATATATATATATATATAACATATCTAACTTCATTAAAATAGATTAAAAATTTATTTCAAAAAATAATAATTGTTTAAATAGTCACATTCTAATATATTGTATATATCTTGTGAAGCAATATGTCAAACCTTATGAAGTTAGAATTTGTCGCACTTGATATTTCGGGCAAAAACTATTTATCATGGATTTTAGATGCTGAAATTCTCTTGATGCGATGGGCTTGGAGACACCATCAAAGAGGAAAACAATGAGTTCCTAAGACAATGATTTTTCTTCATCACCATCTCCATGAAGGATTGAAAATTGAGTACCTTACCATAAAAGATCCACTTGAATTGTGAAAATGTTTAAAAGAAAGATACAACCACCAAAAGACAGTAATTCTTCCAAAGGCTCGTTATGACTGGATGCATCTTCGGTTACAAGACTTTAAAATCGTGAGTGAGTATAAGGCCGCGATATTTAGAATTACCTCACAATTATTATTGTGTGGAGAAAAGATCACTGATGATGATATGTTAGAAAAAACATTCTCCACTTTTCATGCCTCGAATGTGCTCCTGCAGCAGCAGTATCGAGAGAAAAGATTTAAAAAATATTTAGAGCTAATTTCTCATTTTCTTGTGACTGAACAAAATAATGAGCTGTTAATGAAAAATCATGAAGCTCATCCAAATGGTTCTACTCCATTCCCTGAAGCAAACGCAGTGACATCAAATAGTATTGGGCATGGAAGAAGTTATGGTTATGACCATGGTTGTAGACGCGGTCAAGGTCGATATACATATCATGGTGGTCATGCAAACTCTTTTCATCATAAAAATAATATCAGCCACCAAAAGTGAGAAAATAATGAGAAGAAAGAAGAAAAAAGAAATAGAGTTTTAAAAGAATTCTGAAAATGTATGTTACAGATGTGGTATGAAAGGACATTGTTCACACGCCTGTCGTACGTCAAAACATTTTGTTGATCTTTATCAAACATCATTGAAAGAAAAAGAAAAAAATGTGGAGACAAATTTTATTTTCCAAAATGATGACATTGACTAAAGTCCTCTTAACATGATACATTTGGATGTAGCAGATTTTTTTGAAAACTCGAAAGGAAGATGTGACTGAATAAAGATGAATTTTTGAATTTTATTATTATTACTTTTGATTATGTGTATCACTTTTGTATGTTTGTTTTTAATGTGTGTTACTTTTATGTGTTTATTTTGATGTATTTTTCTCGCATTTGTACATAAAATAAAGTATTTCTTACGAATATTTATTTTATTTTAATAAAAAATATGGATGTTCATAATCAAAATTTAGCTGAAATCAAGATAAAAAATGAAGATATTTGTCTTATAGACAGTGCTATGACGCATACCATACTTACAAATAAAAAATATTTTTCTCATTTGCTTATGCAAGAAGCTAATGTTAGCACAATATCTGGTAGTGTGAACCTTATTGAAGGCTCCAGAATAGCTAATTTATTGTTACCTGAAGGAACAAAGATTATTATAAATGATGCACTATTCTATACTAAGTCTCGAAGAAACTTGTTAAGTTTCAAAGATATTATGAAAAATGGATATCATATCGAGACAATTAATGAAGAAAATATTGAATACCTTCATATTACAAGTATGGTATCGGGTAAGAAACATGTATTAGAAAAATTACCCGCTTTTTCTTCTGGTTTATACTACACGAATATTACAACAATTGAGATAAATGCTACAGTAAACCAAAAGTTTACTAATGTGACATCCCGGTTCTATAATGATGCGAAAAATCATAGAGAATCCACATGGACATTTACTTAAGAACCAGAAGATTTTTAACTTTAGTGAATTCTTATGTGTTGCATGCTCTCAAGGAAAACTTATTATTAGACCATCACAAACTAAGGTTGGAATTGAGTCTCCTGCATTTTTGGAACGTATACAAGGTGGCATATGTGGGCCCATTCACCCACCATGTGAATTGTTTAGATATTTTATGATTTTAGTTGATGCATCTACAAGATGGTAACACGTGTCTTTATTATCAACTTGTAATCTGGCGATTACGAGATTGCTTGCTCAATTAGTACGATTAAGAGCTTAATTTTCAGACTATCCGATCAAGAAAATACATCTTGATAGTGCTAGTGAGTTTACATCTCAAGTTTTCAATGATTATTGCATGTCAATTAGGATTATTGTTGAACATCCCGTTGCTTATATTCATACACAAGATGGTTTAGCAGAATCATTTATTAAGTGCCTCCAATTAATAGCTAGATCATTGATTATGAGAGCAAAACTCCTTGTTTTTGTATGGGGACATGTTATTTTACATGCAGCAACTCTTATACGCATGAGCCAACAAATTATCATAAATTTTTTCCTTTGCAATTGGCTTATGGTTAGGAGCCAAATATTTCTCATTTAAGAATTTTTGGATGTGCGGTATATGTTCCGGTTGCTCCACCACAACGCACTAAGATGGGTCCTCAAAGGAGATTAGGTATATATGTTGGATATGATTCTCCATCGCTAATTAAGTATCTTGAACTAGTGACTGGAGATATTTTTACAACACGGTTTGCTGACTGTCATTTTGATGAGTCAGTTTTTCTAACATTAAGGGAAAAAAATAAATAGCTGAAAAAGAAGTAGATTGGAATGCTTCATCATTATCCCAATTTGATCCTCAAACAAAGCATTATGAACATGAAGTTCAAAGGATAATTCATTTGCAAAAAAATGCAAACAGATTGCCAGATGCGTTCACTGACCTTAAAAGAGTGACTAAATCTCATATTCTAACTGTCAATGCTCCAACTCATATTAAAGTCTTTGAAGGACAACTTGTTGCAAATGAATCAAAGACGCGCCTGAAGCGTGATAGACCAATTGGTTCCAAAGATAAAAATCCTCGAAAAAGAAAAGTAGCAACTGATAAGGATGGCCAAATGGAGGAGGTAGATACTCCTGAAGAGATCAGTAACATAACTAATAATGAAACCCCAGAAGAGGTACATATACTGAAAATAATGAAGAAATCTCAATTAGTTATGTCACCATGGGGATGAGATGGAACAAAAAAGAAAAGGTTGTTGATGATATATTTGCATGTAAAGCAGTGCTTGATGTTTTGAATGAAAGCAAGGATCTTCAACCTAAATCTATTGAAGAATGTCGCAAAAATGGAAAGACACAATCTGGGCAGAGTTGGACTCACTTGCAAAACAAAATGTTTTTGGACTTGTAGTCCAAACACCTGAAGGTGTGACCCCTGCAGGGTATAAATGAGTTTTTGTGCGAAAAAGAAATGAAAATAATGAAGTCATAAGATATATAGCGCGACTTGTTGCACAAGGTTTTACCCAAAGATCAGGTATTGATTATGAAGAAACATATTTACCTGTGATCAATGCAATTACATTTAGATATCTTATGAGTCTGGCAGTCCAAGAAAAACTTGAAATGCATCTAATGGATCTAGTAACAACCTACTTATATGAATCTCTTGATAGTGATATTTATATAAAAAATCCCAGAAGGATTTTAGATGCCTGTAGCATCTAACTCAAATTCACGAAGAATTTATTCAATAAAGTTACAAAGATCTTTGTATGGACTAAAGCAATCTGGACGAATGTGGTATAAACTCTTAGTGAGTATTTGTCTAAAGAAGGTTATAAGAATGATCAAATTTGTCCATGTGTTTTCATCAAGAAATTTGGATCCACATTTGTTATAATTGCTGTATATGTTGATGATTTGAACATTATTGGAAGTCTTGAAGAACTTCCAAAATTAGTAGATTATCTAAAGAAAGAATTTGAAATGAAAGATCTTGGTAAAACAAAGTTTTGTCCCGGCTTGCAGATTGAGCATTTATCAAGTGGAATTCATATTCATTAATCAACTTATACAGAAAGATCTTGAAACGATTCTACATGGATAAAACTCATCCATTAAGTACTCTAATGGTTGTTCGTTCACTTCATATGAATAAAGACCTTTTTCAGCCTCGAGAAGATGATGAAGAACTACTTGGTCGTGAAGTACCATATCTCAGTGCCATTGGTGCATTAATGTATCTTGCTAACAATACAAGACCTGATATAACATTTTCTGTGAATTTATTATCAAGATGTAGTTCTTCATTTACAAGAAGACATTGGAATGGAGTTAAACATGTATTCAAATATATCCGAGGCACAATTGATCTGGGTTTATTTTATTCAAATGAATATCGAGAACAATTAGTTGGTTATACAGATGCAGGATATTTATCTGATCCACATAAAACAAGATCCCAGATAAGCTATGTATTCATATATGGTAGTACTACTATATCTTGGAGGTCTACCAAACAAACATTAGTTGCTACATCATCAAATCATGATGAAATATTAGCAATTCATGAGACAAGTCGAGAATGTGTTTGGTTAAGATCAATGATTCAACATATTGAAGAGACTTATGGTTTATCTTCAAAGAATGGTATTGCAACAATATTATATGAAGATAACACTGCTTGCATTGTGCAACTAAAAGGAGGATACATAAAAGGAGATAGAACAAAACATATTTCGCCAAAGTTTTTCTTCACACATGGTCTTCAAATGAATGATGAGATTGAAGTTCAACAAATTCGTCCAAGTGACAATTTGGCAGATATGTTTACAAAGGCTTTACAGACTACATTATTTGAAAAGTTTGTTCATAACATTGGGATGCGTTGGCTTCGAGATTTTAAATGATATCATCAACAGGGGGAGAATAAATATAAGTTATTGATTAGTGCATTGTACTCTTTTTCCCTTAGCTAAGATTTTGTTCCACTGGGTTTTCCTTGTAAGGTTTTTAATGAGGAAGTCCTAACAATATTATAAGACTCTATAAGAATATATACTCTTTTTCCTTCTAGATTTTTTTTCCACTAGGTTTTATCTAGTAAGGTTTTAATGAGTATATTCTAATATAAAAGGCCTTCAAAGGAACAATGTTATAAATAATAATAATAAAATATTGAATACCTTTATAACCCCTTTGATATTTAGTATCATGTAACTTCTAAATCCCATAATGTCTAAATTAATGAGATTATTTAAATGTCATCATTATGGTTAATGTAACCCCCAATTCTAAAAAACTATATAAATGAGTCTTGTGCCTCATTGAAATCATCAACAAAAAGAGAACAATTCTCTCTTGAAAATTTTTTTTCTCTCTAGTGTTCTTAAGTTTTCTTTCCCTTCTCTTGAAAAAATTCATGCTTTTTTCAATTTGTTCTAGTTTAATTCATAACAAACATTTGATTTTTTTTTTCAAAGAATAAAAGAGAGGATATAGGTGAAAGATGTGCAAAAATCGCCCTCGGGTAAAAAACACGAAAGATGAGCAGAGCATGAATTCTATACGGTATTTGTATTTGAACATTTTTAATTTAAATATGTATTTACTATCTTATTTCAATTAAAATACTAAAATTCAATTATTTTTCCTGTAGGGGTAAATAATCAATTAATATTTTAATTACAAATAATGTTATGAATTGCAAAATAATATTCTTAAATCATATAATTAAATCAAAAGATGTCTTGCCTATTCTTTAGAAACAACTATATGAAAAACTGTATGTGACGTAAATTACAACCATTACATACAAAAATATAACAATAATTATGCAATAATTAAGTCAAACACAAATAATAAATTGCACTTGCTAACTATAGACATCATACATAACCGTACAGATGAACAGATGAATTAAAAAAATGCTACATTGTAGCCTTCGATCTTAACATTAAAAAGTTAACAGTCCAAATAGCATGATATTATATATATGACTAATAACAAATAAATTGTAATTATCAGTAATATAAAAAGCAGCCATTGTATTTATAAAAACTCATGTTCGTCATTAAATAATGACCGAAAAAAGGAAAAAAAAAAAGGTTAGCTATCCATATAATTTTGCCATAAATTTCATTTTTTGGAATAAAACATGATAGCAAACATATATAAAGAAACTAATATGCTAATGATTAATGACTTTCCAAATTACTTTTGAAATTCTATAAATAAATGTTTTGAAAAAGCAAATAAAGGAAAACAATGAGAACATTACAAATAAATCATACTAAATTTTAAAACCTTACTAATTCACGTAATGCTTTAATTAGCACTTGTAGATTTTTTTTTTTTTTTGTTATTTTAGTTTTAAAATGTTCTTTGCAACCAAATGTGGAAAGATAAATGTTAAGCAAACACAAATCTCCACTATGGGAGACAATCAACACAACATATTGGTGAGTCTTGCATATAGGAGGTGACAATTCTTGTCATCGTGTTATAAACAAGTCATGTCGTAAATGGTCATGTCACATATATTATAAATTGGTTGTATCATAAACAGATTACGTTAAATGGATCGTATTGTAACCGTGTTCATAATTGTGTACATATATATGACCTATTTAACTTTTTATAATTAATTTTTAAAATAATTTTTTATAAAATATTAATAAAAATTTAAAACATATTAAAAATAATTAAAATTTTAAAAAATTATATTTTAAAAAGTAACAAAATTATACTATCAATAAATTAATAAATATATTAATTTTAAATTAATTTATTCATAATTTATTTCTTAACTTATACACAATCGTATTAAACGTGTCATTTTCGGGTGTATCAGGTTCATCTGCTTATGACCTGCATTTAGTAGTTTTCAATCATGTTTGACCCATTTTGACTCAAACCCGTCAACTACATATCGTATTCGTATCATATCACAAATTGCTATCCCTACTTGTATACCAACTAGTTCTTTTTTTGAGAATTATTTTTCTTCACTCTTGTAATTCATGGCAGCCTACAATCAATGATACACTAAAGAAAGCTTCAATGTTTGTCGTATATATCAACAGAAATGCTATGGACATCTTGTTTAGAGAAGAGAAGTGACCCATAAACTAAATTTTTAAAAAGTATTTATATATAAAATAAATCTATAATATCTAGATCATTCAATTTGTAAAACCATCTTCTAAAATCAACTGAAAAAAATAAAATAAGATCAATGATTATACCTTCGGCCGCTATTTTTTCTTTATCTGTAAACCTATGCCATGTTTGCAGTTGATGAAAACAACTATTCGATTATACTCCATTACATGTCTTTTTTCCATCAAAGAAATAATCAATGAAGGTAATTGTTGGGCTTACCAATATTAATGAAATACTAAACCATTATTGTACATGTAAAGATATTAATCTTATAGGTTATTAAAAAAATATAAATTTGAGAGTTATGACAAGCCTTTACTAATGATCGTAATATTCGTTCACCCACCTTTTATCCTAAATGAAAATCATACACTTGAAAAGGCAATTAAAAACCAAGCAAAATCATAAAGATTCAAAAATTTTAAGCTTTTACATTACATCCATTTTTTTTTTGGGTGGGAGGATGTTAAAAAAAAAAAAAAAAACCTATGTAATATGTTATAGAGTAAAATTATAATGTTGTAACTTAGTCTCTAAAAGTTACGTTCAACCTCCTCTAAACATGCAATCATGTTTTACACACACTATTGTGATATATATATAGAAAAATTATAATGATATATTACTTAGTCTATACAAAATTATGTTCAACCTCCTTTATACAATCATGTTTCTATACCCTCCAATCCCTGCACTGAAGGAAACACATAGCAAGGTTGCCATTTGCAATCCAAAACAACTGGGATGGTCGTCCATGCTTCACAAAGCTATGTTGCCTGCCATTCATTTGATCCCATCCACACCAGTACTAACATTCATTGGATCCATAGAGAAAATGGACAGCATAAAAAAAGACATGGATTGCAGGACTTTACTCACCTACCCACAACCTTAACAACAATGAGAGAAGAAATACACATACCAGGTAGGCTTTCCTGGGGCGGCTGCCCGACCTAAAAAACCTTAGCTTTTGGAAGGTACAACTGCTTTAATTTCAAGTTGGAGAAAAGGGAAATTGAAAGGAAGAAAGGTATCTCAATGAGAAATGAAAGGAATGATTTAGATGAAAAAGGTGCAAATGTGGTCCTCAGAGAATGAACATATATAACCCGCTAACGTTGAGATCACGAACTCAATGTTCTCTAGAATCTATTGGGAAAGAAACTTTACAGCTTGCAATTCGGCAATGATTAAGAGATCTATTATATAGATCTTGAACGCAAAGTAGATGAGGCTTTGAATCATAAAATCCAAATAGGATAGGTTCAAGGAAGTATTATTTGTAAAACGTGTGGTATATGATCAACACATTTCATTGAAGTTGTGGACCAAAATCTTAGGTGATAAAGAAACAATAGGCGAATAAAGTAAGTGTAATGAAAATTACATGTTAAGATGAACATATGGTAAAACATTAAAAATAAAAAAAGAATTATAAATGAATAAGTTTGAGATATAGTAATTTTGGTCCCTAATGAAGATAAAATGAGATAGTGATGTAATCTAATAAGAATTAGAGTATCTTAAAAGGGTTGGAAAATCTTGAAAAGGAGAAAATGTAGTTGGAGAAAAGGATACATGTGAGATTTCCCTAAAAGGTTGCCCATGGAATTTTGCAGAGCAACAACATCTACTTGTTTTTCATTGATAATATGCACTGTAATAAGTTTAGTGCAATTTTTAAATAAATGCCATCGTTTAGGCCCTCCTAGTCCATTTTTTAAGAAGAGTTTTCTTTCATTATAACTCAATGTTGGAGAGTTCAATTTTGTTTTCATTTTCTTTCTACGTGATATAGCTTGCAAGCTCATATTTAGATAAGATTTGATGTTCATTCTATGTTTGATTGTTGTTTATGGTATTTGTGTTAAATTAAAAGTTTTTGTTATAGGCTTGAATATTTCAATATTGTTGTACGTGGTATTAAGATAGATATTGAATAATATTGATTTTTATAAAAAAAAATTACAAACCATTTTCTCCTTTTTCTCCGTAAGTTTAAATAATTGCTAAAATTTAGAGAGAAAAAAAAAATTATTTTCTAACTTATTGACGTGTTGCGTTAGATAACACCTAATAATTAATTAAGACGGTATGAGCAAATATACTGAGGATCTTTGACTTGACGCTCCAATTAAGAACGTTGTCTCTAAATGATCGACAATAATAAATTTTGACGGAAGCACAAGCTAAGTTTGATTCTTACATTGGTCACCGAGGGTGCCCCATGCTTGAGAAATAAAGGGTCTAAGTGGATTAGCTAGATGATTCCCTCAGTTTCTCAAAACCCAAAAAAAAAAAAAAAAAAAAAAAAAAAAAAATCCACAATAGTAGACCTATATGTATAAACTATGCATGATAATAAATAAAAAATAAAAGATATACAACTACTTTTAATTTAATGTTTGCTAAACTTTTGATTTAACTAATTGGAGAAGTAGATTCAAATAATAGGAAAACGACTTAGATTGTGTTTGCTTGGTGAGAAAATTATTTTTTTTTTGAGAAAATTGTGATTTTCCTAAAAAAATCTTATTTTTTTTTTTCATATTTGTTTGATAAAAGTAATGAGAAAAAAGTTTGACATATTTTCTCAGCGCAAAAAACTTTCTCAACAAAATTTTCTCTGCTTGAAAGGTTGAGAAAATAAAATTTTTTCATGAGAAAATTTCTTGTACATTAATTTAAAATTTTCTCTATAATTTCGAAGAATTAATAAAGTTTAGAGAAGCAGACTTATTCATGCATTTCATTAGATGAAACTTATTAATTATTTAAGATGGTTTGCACAAATATGTTAAAGATCTTTAGATTGATGCTCCAATCAAGAAAGTTATCTCTTAATAGCAAAAACCATGAGTGAGTTTGATTGTTGTTCATTTGGTGTGTCTCCCTACTGGAGGAACTGTATACAAGTCTAATTGGATTGGTTGGCCGGGCAGATCCCACTTAGTTTCTCCAAAATAATTAAAAAAAAAAAAGAAAGAAAAATCACAAATATAGACCTATACAAAAGAACATGGTAAATAATAATAAAAAAAGATGTAGATTTTCTTATAATTATAGTTAAATGTTTGCTACATTTTCAATTTAACGAAGTGGAGAAGTAGATTCAAGTAATAGGAAAAAGACTTATTTGAGTCAAATTTAACTAATTAAACTGCTTTCTATTAGAGATTTTTTGTTGTCTACATGTAATGCACAGGCAGCTACATAAATTAGTAAGCTATTTTATTTATACATACATTCATACATACATGCATGCATATGTATATATAGATGGTTGGAAAGATGGTTTACTTATTGTTTTAAGCAAAAGTAGATTCCAATATCCTGGTTAAAGTTGAGAAAAGAGAAGATGCTGTTGTACA
>JAJIYU010017715.1:0-11545 GCA_030144865.1 Tinospora cordifolia | reverse complement strand
ATTGCAATATAGTAATGATATGATAGTAGTATACCATTTATATACATACTTTATACCATGAATATAATATATTATATATTGTATGCTTGCTATTATCTAATGTTTGCTTGTGTATATTGATGTTATACGAACTTTATAAATTCATTTGACTCACTAAATTTTTCATTTTTCATGTAGGAAGATGATATAAATAAAGCAGAAGTCTGTAAAGAAGAATCTGCTTGTAGGGAAAACTGTACAGATGTTGAAGCTGCAACATAGATTTTGATGGCATTGCAACAGATTGTTAGTAATACCGACAAAAAGAAGACGATAATTTTGAACACTTTATTTGGATTGTGAATTTTCATTTACATTTAATTTCAACTATCCATTAATATTGTACATTTTCATGTTAAAGGCCGACTCAACAGTAACTGAAGGTGAAAGAAGGAAGAAAAAATATCAACCCTTGTAAGATCATGAATACAATTCTTTTATTAATTCAATATTATGCTTTTGTAGTTTTTATGAATCTAGCTATCCATAATTTATTTGCTTTTAGGACATTTCTCATTTAATTTCACTGACCCAGGTTGCTGACAAGGATAAATCGAAAGATCATGCACTTGTTGAATGTGAACAAGAAACCACGATTGATGAAATTGTTGAGTCGTTCATCAATGTTGTGATTTCACCTGTCTCTATTGAAGATCACACTCCACTTTTTCCACTTCCTATAGTTAAATAAAGGGGGAGGCGTCCCGCTGGAGATAAACGTAAAGGAAATGAGATTGTGAAGGGACGACTATGCCCCTTAGACATTTGTCTACTTGAAGATATAGACAGCAGTGTTGTAGTTGAGTTTGGTGAGTGGATTCAAAAGGGTTGGCTGAAGCACTCGAAGTAAGTTTTCCTAGAGATCAAGTTTGCATTCCGAATATTGTTGTTATTTATAATACATTGATATTAACATTTGTCACATTATTTAGGTCAAATAAAGTATGCCATGATCGTGAGAACAATTTGAATCCAACTTTTGATTTTTCAATCGCTGATATCATTGATCACCCCAGGCCAGCCAATCTCCTACTTTGTAAGTTTAATTCTTTGCACTTGATATTATTGCTTACAGATATTATACTGATAATATACCAACATGATACCAAAATATAGGGTTTTTGACACTTTGTAATGTCTGTATACACATATTACCAATTTCACCTATATATTCCATGTCCTTAAACTATGTTATGTTGTTTTGTCTGCATATTATACTGATATTGTACCAATATCATCTATTTAACGTGTTCTTAAACTATATTATGTTTATTATCCTCAGTTTAATGAGATGTTATACAAACAACATACTTATTATGTTTTGAATGTTTCATGTTTATACAATTTTTATTCATGACTCAAATCTTTTATTTTAATTTAGAAATTTTGTATTGGCAACATGTAGATGCAATTTTCTATTAATTGTGCAAGAAAAGCAAGTATGACGAATCGATTAAGATGAAGTGTACAATGACAGACAACTTTTTCTATCAAAAGTTGCAGTCTGTTTATGGTAGATTCGAAAAGAGAAGGATGCATCTGTGTTAGGGGATGAGATGGTAATTATGGAGTATATGCTAGGGCACTACATGTATTGCAACACTCTGTGGTTTGATGTTGACTACGTCATTTTCCCTATTAATGTTGTGGCTATGTTCCACTGGATACTAGGTTGCATCAGCATTCACGAGGGTAGCATATATGTTTACAATTCCCTGCGTATTCCTACTGTTGATGTTGTGTCAATGGAGGCAGTTCAAGCTTATTCCACCATTCTTCCTTTTTATCTCGAGATGATTGGATTTTACGAATCGAAAGTTGACCAAAAGGATAGACCTAGGAAAGAGCCATTCAAGGTACAAGTGGTTGATAATATACTAGAGCAAGATGAGTGTGATTGTTGAATGTTCATGTTTTATTTTGCTGAATGTTTTGCCACTGGAAAGGAAATTTCACTCCTTTTTTATGTGGTGAGCTACAAGAAAAGGGTGGTTGTTAATTTGTACTTGCATGGTAGAATGAAGCAGAATGAAGGCACCAAGAGTGACGATGAAAGATCAGGTCGATTTAGTGTTGACAGTAGGATCCAATCATAGTGAGTCTTAAAGAAGTGAAGAATGGAAGAAGCTAGGCTGTCATATCTTGCATCACAGTTTTTCAAGGACAATGTGTAATACCATTTTTGATATTTCAGATATGTACAATTTGAACACGATTATGGTTCATTTATAACAATCTCAACTATTTTTCATTTGAATTTTGTCATTTTATTTTGTCTTCTGGGGCAGATTGTTTTATTTTTGACTCATCTATGAATAATGTTATTCATATGTGATCTTTATTATAATGATTTTATTAAAAAATGATACAAGTGATCAATTAATGGGTTATTCATACCATTATTCACACCTTATACCAATTTTACGGGTTATTATTCACGGGTTATTGTACTGATCTTATCCGATCTTTATCCCTACATTATACCATATTTCACGGCTTATTCATACCATTATTCACACATTATTCTATTGTTGTTGCTAGATTTTTATACACACATTATTTGATCTTTATCCCTATATTATACTGCATTTTACGGGTTATATATACATCATCATACACGCATTATTCGATCATTATCACTATATGTTTATACGCGCATTATTCAATTTTTATCCCTGCATTATACCACATTTCGTAGGTTATATATGCCATTATTCAAATATTATTCGATCGTTATTGCTAGATTTTTATATGGGTATTATTTGATCTTTATTCCTACATTATACAACATTTTATTGGTTATTTATACCATTATTCACGCATTATTCGAACGTTATCACTAGATTTTTATACACGCATTATTAGATATTTATCCCTATATTATACTACATTTTATTGGTTATATATATATATATATATTTATTTATTTATTTATTTATATATATATATATACCATCATTCACGAATCAATTATTCGATTGTTATCACTAAATTTTTATATGTATATTATTCAATATTTATTCCAACATTATACCACATTTCACGTGTTATATATACCATATATATTATTCACGCAATATTCGATCGATATCCTTACAATTTTTATATGTACATTATTCTAGCGTTATACCTACATTATACCACTATTCACGAATTAATTATTCGATTGTAATCGCTAGAATTTTATACGTGTATTATTCAATATTTATTCTTACATTATAAAATATTTCACGTGTTATATATACCATATATATTATTCATGCAATATTCGATCAATATCCCTACATTTTTATACGTGCATTATTTTAGTGTTGTACCTACATTATACTACTATTCATGAATTAATTATTCAATTGTAATCGCTAGATTTTTATACGTATATCATTCAATATTTATTCTTACATTATACAACATTTCACATATTATATATACCATATATATTATTCACGCAATATTCGATCGATATCCCTATATTTTTATACGTGTATTATTCAATATTTATTCCTACATTATACAACATTTCTCATGTTATATATACCTAACATATTATTCACACAATATTCGATCGATATCCCAACATTTTTATACGTGCTTTATTTTAACATTATACCTACATTATACCACTATTCATGGGTTATACAATTATTTATGCATTATTCTATCGTTATCCCTATATCTTTATCTGCACATTATTCGATCATTATGCCTACATTATACCACCATTCACAGGTTATACCATTATTCACGCATTAGTGGTATTATAAAGGTATAACATATGAGTAACGTATGTATATATATAACGTAGTACGTTTACAGCGGTAAGATAAATATTGTTATAGACGGCTATAGACAATGTTTACAAATATATATTGTAATAACTTACGTTCTTTTGACAATAGACAACCAACGAACATTGTAGAACGTGTCATTCGACAACAGCAACTACGATTGTTGTAATAACATAGAACAACATTCGTATGCTCGTTGTAATGGCCTTTTCAACAATGTTCCCATAGTGAACGTTGTCGTACACATTTTACATAAGCAATTTTCAACAAACATTTTATGAACATTGTTGTACGCCTTCTATTAAACGGTCATTGTTGCACGTTGTGGAATTGACATTGTTGTATCATCAATTTCTTGTAGTGAATCAAAGAATATCTTGTTTAATGTGTTGATAAACAAAATGACAATCAATCTCAATGTGTTTTCTTTATTTATGAAAGACATCATTATATGCAATCTTCATAGCACTTATGTTATTACAATGAATAGTAGAACTAATAAGAAGAGAAATTCTCATATCTTGAAGTGACCAATGGCTTCACAAAAGTTTAGAAATGACATCTATTATTTGCTCGATATTCAACTTTTGTACTGCATCTAGAGGTAGTTGTTTGTTTGTTACTCTTCCAAGAGATCAAAGAGGAACCAAATAAGAACAATTACCTATAATAGAACGATGATTAGTAAGATCACTAGCCCAATCTGCATTTGAGAAAACTTGAAGTTTTAAAGAGGAGTTAGCTGAAAAATGAAGGCCATAAAATAAAAAACCCTTATTGTATAAAAAATATGTATGATTGTTGCGTAGTGAGATGAGCAAAGAGCATGCATCAATAGACTTACCAATGTGATTGCATAAGAAATATCATGTCAAGTCACTATAAGGTAGATGAGACTGCCAACCAACAACCTGTGTAATATTGCATCCGCCAAAGGCTCACCATTAGTAGGTGCCAACATTCCATACATCTCTAATAAACTATCAACAATCTTAGCATGAGACAAACGTTTAGATGCATATTTAAATAGCTTGAGATAAATAGTTTTCATTAGAGTTTGATGTAACTTCAAGACCCAAAAAATAATTAAGAGATCCTAAGTCATTCATCTCAAAATTCTAACAAAAAAAAAAAACTCTTTAGTGCATAACCTAACATGCCATCTCTAGTGATGACATAATAGATGAATAACAAAATGATTCTCAAATCTATCAATAAATGTTGTAGATTCATATGAACTAGGAGCGAAATTCTCCTAAGATAACACATAGCTAAACTTGAAAACCCAAGCTTAATGAGTCTACTTTAGGTCATTCATGGCCTTGTGAAGATGACATACTTTCCTTGGTCCTCTTGTATATCCCTAACTTGAAAACCCAAGCTTATCCACAATAGCATCACATTCATAAAGAGAAAATGAAATGAGAAATGCAAGAAGCTAAAAAGAAGGAAATAAAAACAACAGTTCCAAAGCAAAAATAGGTGAATAGAAGGATAGTTACCACTACTCCTCAACAATATCATCATCTTTGGGCTGCCCATCCTAGAACAAATATTCTATAATATACTTAGGTGGCGGATTCTTTCGGGCAAACATCAGATTGATGCCATCAGATACCACACTATATAGATTTGGTCCTCTTGTATAATCTTAACTATAGGTTTAGTAGGTGTAGAAGACGAATAAGAAGTGGACACTTTACGCCTTCTCTGCTGTCACTCTGTCTAAATTTGGAGAAAAGCTACTGTGATCATGTCTCTTGGCTTCATCTTCTCCTTGCTAGCCTCACAAGTGACACTAATTGTGCAAGACAATCTAGTGATTAGTGCTGGATGAGCCAGGCCTACATTCACTTATCAATCACCTCTCTAATCAAAGCTATAAATCACTAACCCCACATTAATAAGCAACCCTTTGAACAACACATAGATTAGGTCAATCCAATCCATTAAAACCTTATTGATTGAAAGTGAAGGAATCAGACTTCCATAAATGAAAGAAAGTCAAATCCTACTTAATGTCTTCATCTTTGTTTTCAACAAGGCGACTGACTTATTATATATAGATAGTCATTCTGCACCCTCATAGCAAAGCATCTTCAATATCTCATCAGGGTCAAATGATGTGATTCCTACCACCATATAAGTGTTAGGTGTGTTTGGGTTGAGGCCAAAGAAATGATTAAGAGTTGCAACATTAAGGACACCACTTGCCTCTCACCAAAACTATGGTGCCTTCCCTCTCTACAACATTGGAGTAGAATTCGCAAATAATAGGCATTACAACTTTTTAGGATTTTGGATGAACGTTAGCTATCCTCATTCTTCTGCCACTTTCTCTATGCCTAGAGCACATTTTCATTTCCTATAAAGATTTCTTATTCTAAAATAATGGTGCAACAAACATGGATGCCTCAAAATTGTTGCTCAATGTGATCTAAAATAAACTCGACCTTGTTGGCATTGAAAGAAGAAGCAACAGGGTCTAACCTAGGATATTTCAAGATAGGAAATTTCCTTGGCATCCTGTAAAGAAAAATAAATTCCACTGATATATAAATATACCACTATAATAAACAAAACCACAATTTCCAATGTTCCCCCTGGCTGCAAATAACATGAGATTCATGAAGCCTCACCAACCTAATAGTGTAGGCATTGTAAATTCTATGCCCCAATATATGAGGTCCATCACCAAATTGATAAAATTGACATTCAATACTGCCATGAAAACTCAATATCCAAGCAATTAGACTGTAGTGCTTTTGGACAACAAAATGAGCAAACAATAGCCATAAATAAATGGAAGCAATAACATCAATCATTGCCATTCCTAAAATAAATACAAAAATGCATGTAAGATCTATACCCATAAATAACAATCCAAGTGATCAATCACAATTGAAATTCCAAAATTGAAATATTAAGTGCAATCATCCTCAATATCTCATGACACTCAAAAGACAATGAGCAATATTTCTTACCAGAAAAGGAATTGACAATGGAAACCATAAATCCAAGTGTAAAATCTACATTATCCACCCAAAACTTTCATTACCATCCTCATACCGTAATTTTTTAGCCAAAAGGGTCCAAATCAAGTAAAAAGCCACAAAAATTAAGGGGAGAACATGGACAAATAAACTTTTAAGTGAAAATCCCCTTTTTAAGCTACCTAAAGAATTATTAGAGCACAAATGCCCTAGATTTTGACAAAACTACCCAATGCAAGCAAAAGGTTCATGTGATTGATGACGGAAGTCAATAGAAACTCAAAATGCAAAAGAAGCCCTCACTATCCATTACCCTAATCATTCCAAGCATTGAAGTTCTAGGGCATCAACAATAAAAGAAATCTTCAAACAACATGAAAAACAAGCAATATGCATACCTATGGTGCATCTTGAACATTGTGAATGCAATGGAATGGGATTACAATGATCACTCCAAAAGTTGGGCAATGTTATAACAAAGTTGCAATAAAGAGGAGACAGTTCTAGGGCTACGATGTGGTTAATGTGGGTTTGAGGACAGGAATGTTGGTTAGGTTGCAATAAGAAGAAGAAAATAAAATTTTGAAATGGTAGGGCCCCTCTTGTTTATTTATTTTTTAACAATGGGGGCTCATTGCAACAATGGTAAAAGTGAGTACCACGATAATGGGTTTTTTTTTCTTTTTCAAATAAATGCAAATGGGTTACCACTCTAGTTGATCATTAGTTGCAAACGACATTAATTGGACACTACAGTAGCTAATCAAGGTACTCATCAATTTGATTGGGTCATTAATAGGATACTAAGATAGTCGACCACTTTACTCATAAGTTAGCATTGAGCCATCAATTGGATATCTTGGTCAAGCCAATTCTCACCACCTTATTTAATAGTCAAAATCAATTTTGACTTACCTAACTACACCACATCATGTTTATTAGTGCCAAGGAGCTCAAAACAAGGAAGATTATGCAAATAACCAATATCATGGTTAAGTTGTTGGCCAACAAGTGGTCATTTATGGTCATGAGCTTGACTATTATGAGTGCTTCCAGGGATCCACTAAGGTGTTTTGTACCATCATACAAGTGTTTCACCCATTGTTCATTAAAGTTAAATGTGTGCCCATTAGACTCACTCTTCAATTCTAGTGCTTCATAAGGAAAAACTTGAGTGATTGTAAATGGGCATGACCACCATGACTTAGACTTGCTTGGAATTGTAGAGTAGCAACTATTATCTGCGTGCAAATTGTTTTATGAGAAGTTGTTTGTCATTTCATGTCTTTGTTTGCTCCTTCTAAATTAGATTGTTCTCAAAGGTATCTCTTCTAAACTCGTCCAACTCCATTAAGTTGCAACAATCGTTTCTCATTTCATGCATCCATGTAAAATTTTTGTGTTTTAATGGCCCAATATGCTTAATGTTTTAGCTCAAAAGCAAATAACATGATTTTTCAAGAACTAACTAATAAGGAGACACCAATGGGAGTCTTATTTGTATTATAATATGCCTACAATGCACCATCAGACTTCAATGCCCATTCCTTTCAATTAGTACTTACTATTTTCAATAATATTATTTTGATTTCCCAATTTGAAACATCACCTTGGGCATTGGTTTAGGGATGATAAGGTAGCTTCACACCGTAGATTATTGAAAAACCTATTGAAAAATTGGGTTGTTTAATCACTTACAATTTCTCCTTGTGCACCAAATCTATTGCATAGATTCTTTTGGAGGAACTTCAATACCACCCGAGCATCATTCTTTGTGATAGCTACTGCTTCAACCCATTTGACACAAAATACACAACTAATACAATATTCAACTTACCATTTGATGTCAAAAATGGACCCATGAAATCAATGCCTTGCACATGAAATAATTTGACCTCCATGAAAGCTATCAAGTGCATTTCTTGGATATGTTTCCTTATATTTGGCATTCATTTCATGCAATCACAAAAGCATTGTTATCTTTAAACAAAGTAGGCCAATAAAATCCACATTTTGATACTTGTAAAGGTTTGCATTGATGACTATAGTGAGCCATGTACAAATTACCATGACACTTCTTAAGAATTTTTTGTGTATTCTCATTGGGTATGTGTTAGTTGCATTGCATACTAACTATATTATATGTATTTTGCATATGTTTTGCTTGGGTTTTGTTGCAAATGACTCATGTTTGTTTATAATTAGGCACTTAAGCATTTACATGAATATGACATGTTATTTGTATAGTTAGAAAACTTCAATATGGTTTTCATGTGTTTATATCTGTGATTTAATGCCCAAGGAAGGTTTTTTGTGGTTTACCTAGGTTTAGATTACGAAGAGAATGGACACACAAGGGAAGGAGGATGGAAAATGACTCAAAGTAGCAAGAAATACAAGTATTACTGTGGGAAAGAATCATTTTCGCAATAATGCTAGGACAGTGGGTAGAAAGGCGTGAAATCAACGAACCAAGGTAGTAGAATGCACTACCACGGTGGTGCAGCAGGATTTGGTAGAAATTAGGATTTTCCTGCATGAATGAGAGCTAAGCGACACTACCATGGTCATGGACTGTGGTAGTGCGATAAGATCCAAATTTTAGGCTATTTTTAAGTGCGATTACGGGGTTTTAAGTGAGTGATATATAAAGAGGATGCTTGTATTAGGATTTTATTATTCGACTATTGGTTTTAATCATATTGATGGCTAGAGCAAGAAAAAACATAGCAAAGATGAAAGAGAAGATGAAGAACGAGATCAAACTTTAAGTATAATATTTAATTTATTTAATTCTTTGTGTTGTGAACTCTAAATGATGTCGGGCTAACTATTTTTAATTTCATGGATGTAGTTTTGATTGTAAGAACTCTTCATTCTTCATTTTGATTAATCTATTCTGAGGTTTTGTTTTATATTTTATGTGATTTCTACTTTTTATTTACTGGCCACAAATAAATTGATCCTAAACTATTAAAGTAACTGGAGAGAGAGGTTTAATGGTTGGACAATCACAGTATAGACCTAGAAAGATCAATTGACCGAGAGGTTGATAATTTTATAGGAGGTTGTACGTGATTATAGTGTTTATTGCATTAGTTTTTTAATTGTATGCCTCAATAGGGGGTATTAGGAAATGTAACTAATAGGTATTAAGGTGCCTCAAGAGAGAGTTTTAATGATAATTGAACTATTGACATAGTTTTCGATCTAATACTTGTTTGTTTTCAATTTGCTTTTGATTTAATTTAAGTTTTCAATCTTCAAATCCCATTTCAGCATTAATAAAATTGATATGAATATTAGATTGGGACTTGAGATTATTAGCCATATACTATTCCTTAAGGACAATATCTGGTTATTTACCGTATATTATTATTGTGATCATGTACACTTGCAATGATTCCGACAAGTTTTTGACATTGTTGTCGGGGAGCGGTGTTAATAATTTTAGAACCAATTGAAATTGGTTAAATTTTAATGAAGGCAATTTTTATATTTATTTTAGTTTATTTTATTCATTAATTGTATTCAGTTTTTTATTTTATCTTATTCTTTAGCTTAATTGAATACACTTGATTTTTTGTTTACTTGTGGCATTTCAAGTTTTGGATGAGCAGAGATTCTTTTGGATTGAACAATCCAAGTTTGTCAAAGACCATTAGGCAAATTCAGTTGGAATCAAGAAGTCACATATCTGATGTGGCTTGAAGTGATATATTACTTGTTGGTAATGATGGTGAGGCACCACTGTGGGATTTCTTTAAACTCGTACTAATAACAATTACTTCGAGATCGCCAGAACTCCCATCGATGCCAACAACTTTGAGTTGAAGCCCTCTTCGATTACTATGGTGCAACAACAACAGTTTGGGGGTTTGGCTGCTGAAGATCCAATGACACACCTTAATTATTTTATGGAGACATGTGATATTGTTAAGATGAATGGTGTGACAGAAGATCAATTGAGATTGAAGCTTTTTTCTTTCTCTTTAAGGGATAAAATGAAGACATGGTTGTATACTCTCTTACCTTGTTGCATCATCACCTGGAAAGAGATGGGACAAAAGTATTTCAATCCTAAAAAATTTCATCACTAAAGGGTGAAATTAGTTCATTCAAGCAATCAGACTTTGAGTCTCTCTATGAAGCTTGGGAGAGGTTCAAAGACTTATTGAGAAGATGCCCTCAACATAGTTATCTTCCATGGCTCCAAATTAAAATGTTCTACAGTAGTTTGATACGACCTACCAAAACATTAGTGGATTCAGCAGTGGGAAGTTCTTTAATGGGAAAGTCTACTACGGAGGCCACTCAACTTATAGAAGATATACCAACAAATGCTTATGGTCATGGCTCAGAGAGAGGATCAGTTAAAAGGGTTGGATTACACCAAGTGGATGAGATCACGACTCTACAGACCCAAATTGCTTCTATGACTCACCAGATGAACTCTTGGGCTAAGAAATTTGGTAATAGCCAGATTCAACAACTGCGTCAATCTATTCTGGCCATAGCTGAAGAGCACAAAACTCGTTTTACTGAAGAAGCATCTGTAGAGCAGTTAAATTCCTTGAATCAGTTCAATAATTATGAAGGTCAGCCTCAAGGGTATAGTATTCCAAAGTATTATCATTCGAGAATCCGAGACCATGAAAACTTCTCTTATGCAAACAACAGAAATACTTAACAACTCCCACTAGTTTTTGTTCCTCAATAAAGCCT
>JAJIYU010017714.1:0-11544 GCA_030144865.1 Tinospora cordifolia | reverse complement strand
AATATAAATTGAGAAAAATTGCTGTAAATTATTGTATTTCCTTTAAAAATTCCAGAAAAATGCGTATATCGTATTCAAAAATTTTGCGCACCAAAACGTGGGTCGTCACACATATAGAAGATGCCTCCTCAATCTGCTTCAGGATCATTGATCACACTGGTACGTGGATTCTTAATAATCCTTTGTCTTATTTTAGTTTCACATACAAGTTTATTCATACTAAACATCACATAGCACAATAAAAAATAAATCGAATTATATATGTAATTTAATAGTAGTTTGCATAAACAATTATTATTATAAGAAAGTAATTAACATGATAGTCAAATGAATAAATAATGCTTCCTAATGCAGTTCTTCTATTTATGCATGTCATGAAATAATCATGTGTGAAATAAAATAGTTCATCATTCATCACACTATCATCACAACACACCAAACAATTTCAAACAATTTATAATAAGATTCTAATAAGCTGGAACTATTCACTCAATTGTTTCGAATCTTAAATCTACAAAATACGTGTGAACAAGAAAATCACGCCCACCTGATTCTGCAAACCTTCAAGGCTACCTTGCTTTCCTTCGAGATGTTCGATACTCTAAAATTGTAAAATTTCAAATTTAACAATCAATAAAACTTTTCTAAGTTTCTAACTCACATTCATTCTCATTCGAAAATAATCTTAAGCTTAAATAATTTCTAAAATAATGATTAAGTCTAAATATCAATTTCACTAATTCAAGATCATTCCAAAATTTCAGAATTTTATATAATCAAAATAAAACAATTTCTCCGAGTCTCCAAATTTATCACTCTAAAATTAAAAACTTTAATAATTAATTCCCAAGCTTCCACGATTTATTCACTTCCAATAATTTATTTAGATCCGAACAAATAATTTAAAAACACTAAAACTTAAATTTGGGCTCCAAATCTAATTTTTTTTAACTACAAAAAATTCTAAATATTAAAATCTTTTCTTCACATGCAAATGAATCAATTAATGACTTCAAAAATAAACCTTCAAATCTCCAGACCCCCTTAACTTTGATAGTATTCATTCACCACATCCACATCAATTTATTCTATTCATGCTACAATATAAAAATCATTCATAAATAAAATAGGGTTCTATCTGCAGAATCCTTTAATTTGGGGTTCTAACATTTTAGATTTTCCTTTCAAAGTTTTCTGAACACTCAAACCTGTTCTTCGCATTCCCAATAATTCTAATAATTTATTCTAAAATTACTTCACTTCAAAATCACAAAAGATAATTTTTTATATTGGTCCGCAATTTATCCTCTATTCAAAATCTCTTTAAAATGAGATTTGAAGCCCTCGATCTATTGTAAATCCAAACAATACACATCCAACATAAATATACGCACAACTGAAATACAAAAATTCATGATCAAATTGTGAGAAAACTTGTTCACCCTGCTCGAAATAGTTTCGAGCATCGAAACCCTCGAATACCGCTCGCGACTCATGAAATTGCAAACCATGGATATACTCTAATGGTGGTTGAATCCAATCTAAAACATCAAATTTTTTTTTCTTTTCACAAAAAATAGAACGCAGTAGCAACAACTTGTTGCGTTCTTCTTCTTCATGAAACCAGCAACGCACGAGCAAGTTTCCTCTTCGTTGTGTTATGTTACTTATTTCACGGATTGCAACTCATCTTCTTCATCAAAAGCGCACCAAATTTCCAGCCCTCTTTTCACCTTAGTTCTTGCGACGTGTATGTGTTCGTGAGATTTCGAGGTGTTACAGTGCATGATCTATATTTTAGCTTTAATAATACCTGAGATTTGTTGTATATGATTTATTAGGCTCTTGAGCTCACTCCACTCATTCCTTTTCAGGTGATCACTAAAAACACTTGTGCTGACAGGTGGTGAAGAGTAATTTTGTAGTAATAGTGCACCTCACAGTTGAGAAGGTGTAGGAAAAGGAGTTTGTTTCCTATTCTCTAGTTGTAGGACATAAAACCCACTATTCATTGGTTTATTCATTTATTGAGTTGGTCATTGGACCAGATAATGATTTATTCCATATGAACTTCGACCATGAGGACAATGTTCAATTATTATTGAAGTTAAGTCTAATTCTTTTAACAATGTATCATTTCGACGTTTTGGTTGCTAATGTTATGAATTATTATGTTTGTTTCATTCTGATATTTTATGGACATAACCTAGTCCAACTAGGAAATCAGTGATGTGAGAAGTAAGTAATATCTTGATTCTTGAATAGTGAAATGTGACGAGTAGGAGTAGCTATATATAAGTCTCTAACTGTGAGACAAACATATTAATTGCAAAAGATTCGGGAACTGAGGTTTTACACTTGGTCTGAAGTTTAGACATGAGTATGAGCACATTTTCTTTAAAATCTGATAAATAGGTTGACCAATCACATTATGATGGTGTGGTTTGATATGTTACATGGGCTTGAATGCACAATAATACTAATTAAGTAAGTTGCTCATACTTAAGGGTGACTTGTAAATAGAGAAGTAATATCAATCTCGTAGTGGTAGTGAGCAATGGTTTCCATGTTTCTAGAACATAAAATGTGGCGTTGTTCTGGTTACCACGGTAGTGACAGTGACTACCACAATAATGCGATTAAAACCCAAAAATGGCACAGTTCTTGTTATTGTGGTAATGTGATAAAATATATACGTTCACTTTCGCGAAAAACCTAATGTGCATCATTGCACCCTGCAGTTGCACGTCTCTTCCCATGAACCAAAACTAGCTGCCATTTGTCAACCCCTTTCTTCTTCCCATATGCATTCTAGGTAGAGTTTGATCCATTCCATCCTTTCCTAATAGTCTCACAAGCCAAGACAAGAAAACAACAACACAGGCTGTGAGGGATTCAACAGTGAAGCTGTTATAGACAAGGTAAGGTTTAGTTTTCACGTGAATCCATATTTTCTATCACTATTTCGCATGACCTAAGGTTATACTCATTGCATTCGATAAAATAGGTCCTTGGAAGTGTCCAAAATGTTCTTTTGAGATGAACAAAAGAAGAAGCAAATAATAGCAAGGTATAAAACTCTTCTGCGCTATATGATATATATTTTTGAGTCTTAGGCATGGTGTGTTGAAGCACTATGCACCAGAGAGAATGACGAATGGAAGAACATGCACGAAAGTGCTATTTTCTAGGAAGTTATGTGATTACCTTGGTAGGTGATTGCAGTAATGCATTGTATACAAGAGTCCAGCCACTGTTTACTGTGGTAACACGAAACCCTATCGTGGTAATGCGAAATCACACATTTCAACTTTCACATTATTGTGCTAATGCATCAAACACCCCCCATGTTTCTCTTTTGTTCTATTTTGGTTACCATAGTAATCCTCCTTACTTCTACGATACACAATAACAAACCAACATATTTACCTTTTTAAAACACTACTTTGTACATGAGATACTATTTGTGAATAAGAGTTATTTAATTATAATTTAAGAACATAAAAATGCTTCAACTTCTAAAAATAATGTATTAAATCTCAACGTTGAGGATTTGAATACAAGTAGAAATAACTATCGTAAACTCTTTAGTATTATTTTGGTTTAAATATGAAATATGATTACATGTTTACTTGTATTGATTGTTTAGAAGCATGCTAGGGATGTATGTGAACATATAAATGATTATTGCCTTTTATGATGTTGATAGCATGTTGTACTATCCATGAATGTTAATACTGTTTGAAATATATGCCATGTATATCGTGTGAGGAATAACATAATTGATATGTTTGTAAGCATGATGTGCTGTTGAATTATATCCCTCATTTATTTATATCTGGATAATAGAATTGTAAACATGCTTGTGGTAACTAATTAAATACGAGTATGAGAATTAACCATGTGCCAGCGCAATGATGCAAATACCATGGCAGCAATCTAGCATCATCATGGGTCTTCCCAACCCAAGGGGGGTCATGATGCTACTGTGGCAGTATTAAGATGAGACTGAGAGTTGAGTTGAAACTTCACTCCCTAGACTGATGGTCGAGTGAGACATCATTTCTTAGATAGGTTTCTAAATGAAAAACATACCTTTGGGCATTACTTCTGATATTTCAAACCTAATGGAGAATACCAAGGAAAGTCCTTTTGATCTTAACATCAACCTAAGTAATTAAACTGTATGAAAATGCCTAATGCATAATAAGTGTCTGCATGTTTTATGTTTTAACTACTATAATGCTTGAGATGTTTTGTGTATGATCCACTTGGCTCTTGAGCTCACACCACTAATTCTTTTTAAGGTAATCGCTAAAAGCACTTGAGCTATCTAGTGAGGAGGACACATTTTTGTAGTGATGGTATGCCTCATTGATGAGGTTGGGTAGGATTGGAACTCTGTTTTCTATTTGTTAGTTGTAGAGCAATGGGTCCCACTTTACTTTATTTGTCTATTTAATTGTTGTCTATTTATTTGTTTATTTGTCTATTTGGGCCAAATATTTGTTATTCATGAGAACCTTGGCCATGTAAAGGACTACGACTTTCAAATACACTACTATACAGGGAAGACTAATGTTGTAGTCGATGCCCTTAGTAGGAAATTTAATAAGATGGATGAGGAGACAGGGCAATTGTATCAGTTGATTAGCGATTATAACTTGGGTATAACCTCAAATAATGAACATGTATACTTGTATGCTATGACTTGCCAATTGGATCTGTTACATTAGATAAGGGATGAACAAAAAAGCAAGATAAATGAATAATCGATCTGACAAAAGGTGTGAAATAAGGCAAGCATACTGACTTCAAGATTGACGCTGATGAGATCTTGAAACTTGGGGATAAGATCTGTGTACCGGGAAGTGGACAAATTGGAAAGGCCATAGTAGACGAATTTCATCAGATGAACTATACAATTCATCCAAGTAGAGATAAGATGTACTAGAACCTAAGGAAGACCTATTGGTGGAGAGGTATGAAAAGAGACATATCCAAATACATCCCAAAATGCTTAACCTATCAGCAAGTAAAGGCAAAACCCAAAAGGCCTATTGGGATATTACAACCACTCTTAATCCTAGAGTGAAAGTTGGACAACATTAAAATGGACTTCATTACTAGCGTACCCAAGAATCAGAAAGGAGAAAACGTGGTGTGGGTAATTCTGGATCAACTTACAAAGGTAGTTCACTTTCTACCCATACGATCCATAGATATAGTAGGAAAGCTTAGACAACTCTATGTCAAAGAAATCGTAACGCTACACGAAGTGCTAAAGACCGCAGTGTTAAAAAGAGATTCTAGATTCACATCTTAGTTCTGACAGAGCTTGTAGAAAGAAATGGGAAGAAGACTCACTATGAGCACTACTTTTCATCCTTAGATGGATGGGTAGTTTGAAAGGGTCATACAAGTATTGGAAGATATGTCCTTGATTTCAAGGGAAATTGTTGCAAATACTTAGCAGAGTTCGTTTATAATAACAACTATCGGGCAAGTATACAAATGGCCCTGTATGAAGCTCTTTATGGCAGACCATGTAGATCACAATTATGGTGGGTTGACTTTGAAGACCATGTGCTTACAGCTCAGACCTGGTGTAGGAAATGAAACATCAGGTCAAGCAGATTTAGAAGAGATTGGTCATAGTACAAAGTAGACAAAAAAGTTATGCAGACTAGAGGAGAAGACCTCTAGAATTTTAGACAGATGATAGAGTATTTTTGAGGATCAACCCACAAAATGAGATCAAGCGATTTAGGTATAAAGAAAAGCTATCATCGAGATTCATTGGTCCATTTGAAGTACTTAGATGGTTTGGTGAATGTGCCTACGACTGGATTTATTGAATAGAATGGCCTCGATCCACAATGTGTTTTGCATATTGATGTTATGGAAGTATGAACTAGATCCCTCTCACATCACATTGGAAGCAAATCAATATTTAGGATACTGCGACTTATGATGAGTCAGCGATTAGGATATTGGATCGTGAATCTCAAGACCAAAGACATTCCTTTGGTCAAAGTCCTTTACAAACATCATGATTTTGAGGAGGCAACCTGGAATTAGAAAGTGAAATGCAAAAGAGGTACCCAAATCTGTTCACCAAAAGCATCTAAGTGGACAACATCAAACAAGTAAGTTACTTCTTTAAATTTCAAGGAAAAAATTCTTTTAAGGGTGGTAAGTTGTAATACCTCAAAAATCAGTAAACCCTTTTTGGAAATAGTGAATTAAATTTACATGAAAATAATGATGAAAATGCCAATGTAACATATGATACCTTGGTTAATGCAATACTGCACAAAACTACACAAAAATGAAGAAATGCAACCATTCTGGTTATGACGGTAGTGCATGGGACTATCGCGATAATGCGTGAAAATTCCACAAGCATAGTAAAGGACATTGTTCTGGTTACTGCGGTAATGGATTGTGTTACCACAATAATGCATAAGAATATAAGATTACAACATTGCACGAAAATCCTAATTTCATTCATCAACCCAGTAGTTGCGCATCTCCTTCAACGAATCGAAGTTAGTCGCCTCTTGTAAATCTTTTTCCTTCTCCTGCACGCATTATCAATTGGATCTACTCCCTTTCATTCGTTCTTTAACTGCCTCACAAGCCTAGATAGAAGAAGAACTACCCAGGTAACAAAGGGTTCAAATCATGATACTTTCACAGACGACTATACAAAGGTAATGCGTTAGTTCTTACACAAAATCCATGTTTTATATCACTGTGTTTGCATTGTCTAAGATTATACCCGTTCCTTTAATGTAACAGAACCCTAGGAGCATCCAAGATGTTCTTTTGATATGAACAAGAGAAGCGAAGAATAGAAGCGAGGTATAAAGTTCTTCTACTCAATATAATGCGTGTTTTTAAGTCTAAGATTGGACTATTAGAGTACCATAAATGAGAGGAAACGAGGGGTGGAAGAACATGCGTGAAAATGTTGTTTTCCTGAAAATCACATGACTACCGCAGTAGCCTACTGCTATAATGCACTATATTTGTGAATTTTTTCTCTGGTTATAGTGATAACATGTGGCTCTACCATGGTAATGACACAATTTTCTATAAAATTCCTAGACTACCGTGGTACACTACAATGATAGTGCAATAGATTTCTACTAGTTACTGCAGTAGCCTACTATGGTAACACGTCGAGACCTTACTCAATATTTTTACACATGCAATCTAACTACTATGGTACTTCCTCCTACTGTGGTGCTTAAAGATTGAAATACATGTTAATCACCTAATTATGAGTTCCTTATGCCTGCCACATGCCATAATCACTAGGAAATCATTAGATTATGGATTTAAAATTTTAGAAATATTGCAAATGTTGAGAGAATGATTTTATCTTCAAGGTTGAGGATTCAAGGAGATTGGAATAACGGTATATAGATCGAAAGGAACCGAACAAAGAAACTGGCGGAGATGAGTGTTCTTGTTGTTCAATATTATTTTAATTCTAAATATAAAGCATGGCTAATTGTTTACTTTTATTAAATGTTTAGAAGCATGCTTGGGATGTGATTATCAGTTGTTTGGACAATTGCATGTCTATTGTATTGTTGATCACGCTGTGTGACTCATGAATGAAAAATACTATTTAGAAGATATGTTATATGTATTTTATGATAAATAGCATGACCTATGTGATCTTATGCAAGTCTAATAGTCTATCAAAACGAGTTACTTGTTTATATCCACAAATGTTGATACTGTTGATACGCTAATTTCACTTAACAAAGATGATTAAGAAATTTAACCACATAATGGGGCGGTGATACCGTGGTTAGTGATCTAGTATCATCTTGGGTATCCCCAACCCAAGGCGGGTGTTGATACTACTATCATGTTCAGTGATAGGAGCAAGATGAGACTTAGTGTCAAGTTGAGATTGAGGGTTGAGTTGAGACCTCACTCCTAAGTTATGGTCCTTAATAGGTAACTGGCCTATGGGCATTACTTTTGATATTCCAGACCAATAGGGGGATATTGAGGAATGTCTTTTCAATCTTAACGACAACTATAAAAAATTGAATTGTTTAAATCGCTTAATGTGTGACAAGTGTGTGCATGATCTGTATTTTAGCTTTAATAATGCTTGAGATGTACTATGTATGATCCACTAGGCTCTTGAGCTCATCCAACTCATTTCTTTTCAAGTGATCACTACAAACACTTGTGCAGACAGGTGGTGAGGAGTAATTTTGTAATAGTAGTGTACTTTACAATTAAGGAAGTGTAGGAATATGAGTTTTTTTTCCTATTCTCCGGTTGTAGGACATGGGACCCACTATTCATTGATTTATTCATTTGTTGGAGTTGGCCATTGGGGCCAATTATTGATTTATTCCATGTGAACCTCGGCCATGAGGACAATGTTCAATCATTATTGAGGTTAAGTCTGATTCTCTTAACTTAATAACTCATTTTGATGTTTTGGTTGCTCATGTTATGAATTATTATGTTTATTTCACTCTGATATGTTATGGATGTGACTTGGTGTAACTAGAAAATTAGTGATGTGAGAAATAAGTGATATCTCGATTCTTGAATAGTAAAATGTGACAAGAGCAGGAGTAACTGCATATAAGTCTCTAAGTGTGAGACAAGTGTTACGTATTAATTGCGAAAGGTTCGAGAATTAGGGTATTACATTTGGTCTGAAGTTTAGACACGAGTATGAACACATTTCTTTAAAATATGATAAATAAGTTGACCAATCGCATGATTATGGTGTGGTTTGATATGTTACATGGGCTTGAACGCACAACAGTACTAATTTAGTAAGTTGCTCAGACTTAAGGGTGACTTGTGAGAAGAGAAGTAATATCAAGCTCATAGTGATCTAAATTTGTTAAACAAGCCCAACATTAAGGCATCAATTGATCAGCATGGAAAAGTCTGCCATGGTAAAATAGTTTCTATAAGATAGACATTATCTCAAAGAATAAGATTTGAAGTACATTAAGAAAACATATCAGAATGGGAAGTTTCCTCAAACTACATGGAATTGGAAACTAGAGGCCTTAGCACATCTGTACATATCATGCATGTAATCCTAAAGGTTACAACGAAAATTTTTTAAGGGTTACTTACTAATGAAAAAGTTTTTTTTTTCTTGATTTCCCTAAAACTCTATATTATTTTTTCTTTACTCCAATCTTTTTAGCATCGAATTCTCCAACTTGTTGGTTCCTTTGTACCACCATTAGGCAAACAAATTACATTTATGAATAACTAAGGTATCAATTTTGATATTACCAATATGCTCTTACTTGTTGGTCATGTTCAAATATCATTGATGCAGATAAATAGAAGTATATTAACAAGAAAGATAAATAATTCTTCATCAAATGAATCAACTAAAAAAAATATTGATTACTTGACTATCATATTATTGATATGTCGATAATATAAAAATTGATACATCAACAATATTATTAATTTATACATCTACAATAGAGTTCTATTATTAAATATAGTTTGTATAGCAGTAACATGAGAACTAATGTATTAGCATAATCGCTACAACTCGAAATTAACTAAGCAAATTATTGGGTGTTGAAAATTTAATTATTGCATGAGAGAATTTTAGTTTTGAATGTCATTATTATTATAAATAATTATCTTGAATGCTTTTATAACCACTATCATTTAGTACTTTGTAACCCCTTTGTATTTAGAATTTTGTAACCCTTAAATCTCATTATGTCCAAATTTAAATATTGTAATTATGATTTATGTAACCCCCTCATTCCTAAAACTTATATAAAATGGTACTTACATTGTAAAGCTTGCACTAAGGTTGAAATTCAACCTCTTATCAAGAAAATGAAAATCTCTCCTTCATTTTCTATTCTCTCTATTTTCTTTCTTATTTTCTTGATCTTTTAGTAGTTTTCTTTTATTTTATAACACATTATCAGCACGATTATGCTCTTAATGAAAATATCTTGAAGATCAAAGAAACGAGAGCTTCAAAGGTGAAAATTTGAAGGTACGTTTTTAATTTGTGAGATTGATTTTTATATTATTATTTCAATGATGCATATATTTTGTATATGTGTATGATTGAGTATAAATTATATATAATATTATTGGCCAAGAAAGTATACTCTATAGTTGCATCTTGTATGATCTTTTACATCCGAAATCAAAAGTCAAAATTTGACAAATAAATATTGATTTGATATATAATCAATTACTTGTGTTCTATTCTTGATTTTTATAATACAAACAATACTACAAGTTTGAGTTGATAGTAGGTAAGTCTTGTCCCAAGTAAAGTTAAGCATTGAAAGGGAGATGAGTTATCATGTTCTAGGAGGCTGGTTATTTAAGAAGACTCTGTCTCACTGCTCTTTCCTGGAGGTTGTCCTACCAACTCATACAAATAGTACCTTTTGGAAAGAAAAATCAAGATGTAAACATTTGAAAATAAAATATTATTCTTGGTGTTATTAACATTCGTACATTATTTCTTGTTATAATTCTATAACAATTATATATATGTGTGTTCATTTGTAAATTATATATGAAGGTTAAAAGTATAGATGTTTAATATTATAAAAAAATAGTAAATATACATCTATCTCATTAATATTATGAAAAATAATTAATTCTTATGAATATAAGTATTAAATTGCAGATTTTGATGCATGAGCAAAGTAAAAATTATTTTGATAAAAAAAAATTTCTTCAAAATGGTATTATACATTCCCTGAATTTTCTTTTTAATAAATTTTGATTTGTATAAGTAAAAGAAAACTTTATGATTGAAATATATATAGCTTGAAGCTATACAGAAAAAAGAAAAAAAGAGAGATTTAGTCAAAATCTTATTATTTTTATTTATTTAAATGCAAAAATATTATGGTTGTATGATTGATTGCACTTGAAGTTGCAATACCAATTAGATACAAAATATATTATGATATTTAATTTAGTATATTGAATAATAAAACTTAAAAAATAAAATCCATAGCCTAAAGCTATATAACGAAATAAATATTTATAGCTTAAAAGTGTTGAGAAATAAAGTTTTAGTTATTGGCTATTAAAAAGGGTTTTGTTAGTGAGATTTTCTAATACAAAGCCATTGAAAATAAAACTATGAAATTATTATAACTAGCCAGAAGTTATTGAAGTATTTTGAAATGTCAAAGTTATAATACTCTATCTATAACTAGATTGAGTTTTGCCCATGGACCTATATATATAATTATAGATTTCTAAATTAGCCTGAAACTAATTAAGAAATGATCTAATGGTAATAGAGCATCTAAATTTATTTTATTTTACCATTTTTCTAAGTGAAAAATATTGATTATAAATTAATATTATCTTTGAACACATACATTTTATTTTATTATTTAATGTTTTTATTGTGAGGACCCATGTTTTGGTGTGCAAATTTTCAAATATGATATATACATTTTTCTAGAATTTTTAATGGAAATACAACGATTTATATCAATTTTCTCAAATTTATATTACTTATTG
>JAJIYU010017713.1:0-11544 GCA_030144865.1 Tinospora cordifolia | reverse complement strand
CAAGATTTGAAATCTCCTTCGTAAGGTTAATAGAGCTATGGCACATGTGGATGATTATTAATTATTTTGTATAGTTTTCTTCGGCCTATGAACCTTCTAAATTTGAGGCTTTGCTCTCTAGTCTTTGGGCATTGCCTCCTTTCGAATGGGGATCATAAATGGTTACCCACCTTATCTTTATGGACAAGTACTTTGTGAGAATAATTTTGAATGGAAGCATTACTTCACGTCATGTTTCCAAATTAAGCTGCGATTTAATTTAAGTGATCTCATTTTTCTTTGATCTTTTAGTCTATGATTTGGGCAAGCATCACTACAACAAAAAAAGGAAATTAGTTAAGACTAAACCTTTTTAAAAGTATATATAATTAATCACTTCTTTCTATTCAGGAACTAGATGAAGATTTGGCCAATTCATAGATACACGAAAAAAAAAGTAATGGAGTGTAATATTATTATTTAAGAAAAATTGTCTATTTAACACGAGTCACATGTTACATAGCTATGTACATATCTATAAAACTTGGTCCTGCATGTTCTTCAACGTTATATATTTGTGAAACCATTGATAAGACATGCTCCAAATTTATATATATATATATAAACCCCCGAAAATACAGAATTTAAAAAAGACAAAACTTTATTTTTATTTTTATTTTTATTGAGAAGCAAAATTTTAGCTAGAGCCTAGCTTAGAAATAAAATTCCTTCAAATATATTAGTTATCCAATCAAGACTCTTTTTTTGCAAAAGTGACGATGTTACGATAGAAACTTTTGTGTTATTTCACTTCCCAATTGAAATGTATTTGAAAATATATGTATTTGATTTTGCAAACCGTCAATCCGCTGTTCATTGCGGTTGTCTCTAGGTCTTCGACTGCCTGAGGATCTTAGCCACCACTTCCGCCAAGTCTGTTGTTGCTCTTGGGAACGATTGGCACTTGAGCGAAGAAACCCTGTGTATGTTGCTGCTTTCAATGGCTACTCGCACTCATCACTGTCACCGCTACTTGTGTTCTTGTACTGTTGTTGCTGCTCACGAACTGCTTTTGCTTCTGCTATATGTATTTTTGAGTGATTAAAAAAAAACGAAAAAAAAAAAACATTTTGTTCTAACATCATTTTCTTTTTGATTGGTGTTACATGTGCTTTCAACCATCCTTTATTATTTGTAAGTTGTTTTATGCCATTTGAAGATTGTTCTATGTTATTGGTAGTTGTTTTATGCCATTGGAGGTTGTTTTATACCATTCGTGTGATGTTGTTCACGCATTTTTCTGTTACGATACCGCTACTTATTGTCATGTTACATCTTCTTTTATGCGCTACTGCTGGGCTTGCTTTTCCTTTAATATACTTTTACCCTTACCAGTGCTTTCTTTCACCACCAACCGACATTGAGATTTAGTTGACAAACTCAAAATTGTTTCTTCTATTTACATTTCTATATTTGTAATTTCTTTTTATATGCTTAGGAGTTTATCTATGTAACACCTCGCCTCCTCCTTGTAGCCCCCACCATTTGGTTTTTAAGTTCTGCAAGCCGCATTTTATTGAAATTTCCTCAAACCCAAATAATTGACATGTTATCGTCACGTGCAAAATGTAACATTGATCATCTTAAGCCACCCGAGAGGCGAGCGCGTCACATTATACTTTCTTTCTTATTTTGATTTCGATCCCAACTCTGTGAGATGTTTACTTATTCCAATTTAATGAAAACCAATTAGAAATCATCTAATAAAATAAATCAATATCATTAATCAACTTAAATATTCATGGGGTACAAGGACGTTTGAACTTATTAAATAACATAACTTTAAACTGAAATGGAAACTTAGGGCCAAGAATCCTGTCTTATAAATTAAAGTTTTGAGATAAAAATTGACTAATTAACATGCAAAACCTTTGATCATTAGTTTCCTAAAATGTTAGAACAAGATGGTGAGCTCAAAAGTCTACTGGATCATTCGAAATATTAAAGTTATCAAATAAAACAAACATTGCAAACACTTTCATGAATTAGGTGATTCAAGTAGTTAGTTATTTACCGTTAATATTAAGACTGAAAGGATTATATCTTAGTATTCCAAATTTGGGGAAAGAGATCAACTACAAACGCTTAAACCTAACGTCCCTGAAGTGGAGTTGAATCCGAGCGCTTAGTTTCACTGTTTGAGAAGTGGGGTTAACTTAACGTACAAATTGAAATTCCAGTACTAGCAAGCCAAGTTCAATTGGAGCACTCACGGTGAATTACCCTCAACGGTAAACAATGGCATGAGAAACTGAAATAGCATGTAAACTGGTAAACATTGAGGGGATGTCATTGCATAGATTATATCGTCACATGTCTTGCAACATTGGTTACATAGCCCAGAGCATGCATGTTCTAGGCTTGACATGTAATGCCAAGTCAAGTATCAACACACATGTAAGCCTTATTTAAACATTTATCACAATTCATTAATCATGTAAATTTAGGCATTATACATATTCAACTCAAGGCATGACATGTATATTCAATCTAAAGCATAGTCCTAAGCTAACAAGCATACATGCATATATTATTATAATCAAAATAATAAGTTAAAAATTGAAAATCATATCCACAATTGACGTTTAAATTCTTTTTAGTCTTTGCGGTGTTATCCTAAGTCTTCTTTGAACCTTCAACCTTAAAGGTTAAGATTCAATACACTCACTATGAAGAACAAATTACAATCTTTTTTTCTACACTCAAGGAGATAGCAAAAGAGACTCTCTCTTTCATTTGAACTAGAAAAGAACTAAGAAGAAGTGAAGGAGAGAAAAATTAGATGGGATGGTTTAAGAGAAAAAGAAGAGTGATATTTATAGGCACTTGCCCACATACATCACATAATTTGCTTGCTTACATGCTTCATATGACTTTCTTGCTTGCATGCTTCACGTGACTTACTTGCCTACATGTTTCATGTGACTTGCTCACATGCATCTTGCTCACCACATACATTGTCACACCACCTTATACATCTACTTATACCTACTTTTGTATCATTTTCTAATTTTTCATTTTATTTTATGTGTTTTGTACCCAAAATTTAGTATGCCAAATCTTTTATTGAATAATAAAATTTGAATAATATTTTTAATTATTAATTATTTATTATTTTATGTATCATACACACATATACTTAATTTTATTAAATTTTTACTAAATAAATTCAATAAGACTTCTAGATCTTCTAATACCGTTCTATTTTGTATATTATTCACAACTTACTTTTATTTATATACATATGTTAGTATTTATATGAAATGAACGTTTTATCTTTAAGTGGTAAAATTATCATTTTAATCATCTAAAGGTCGAATTTTACCTTTTGGGCCTTAAGAACTTTTCTTGGATTTTTCTTATTTCTGAAAATTAAAATTTATATTTTCAATTTTTTATTTTATTTTATTTACTTTAACTACTATTTAAAAAGTTTTATAAATTTTGAAGATATTACAGTCTATTTATACCCGTTGCAACTTGACCATAATCCATCAATATTAGCAAATCATGTCAATTCTTTCATCACTTCCGTATCAATTTTTAATTTCTCTCTTGTTCTTCTTATCTTCTGATTGACATTCATTTAGTTTGACTTAATAGAGACCCTTCCCATCCTCAGCCAATGAAGAATTATGAGCAGGGAAGCATCTTTCTACAAGTAGCTAGGTGCTAGGCTTCTATCCACCACTGACAATTATTGCAAATTAATGTGCAATACTGATTTCAGGCCTTAACTTGTGGATCATGAAAATTCCAGTGACACATCAAAGATATGGTTATCATCGAATTAATTGATTTATTGATAATTAATGCTTCGATTTAAACTCAAATCTCCAACATATAGGATCTATATCTATATGAATATAATAAACTCTATATAGTGCATGGTGATACAGTAAAAGCTAGAACTGAATTCCTAAGAATTGGATTCTTCCAAAGTAATGTGGTGATGGACGTGAGGTTTGAAGATTTGAAAGAACGAACTTTAGGGTATTGATGAATAATGAACTAATGGTACGTATTGGCATCGTCATCTTGATAAGAATTGCATTGATGCTTAACTGTGCCTGACGTCACCAAGTGCATACAGTAATCGCACCAGCACCAATTCGCAATGACTGAAACTAATATGTAGCTCTAGCTAGCTCCAGAGAGACAAATATTGCTCGCTAGGTTAACATGTGGTGGACATGTTTGCCTTTTGCCCTTGTCCTCGTGACCTAATTTACGCACAAGCTTCATAAAAGTCTTGTCATAAATTGCCGTCCTTAGAGAGAGAAGAGGGAGAGCGGGAGAGAGATAAGAGCGCAAGAGATTCTTATTTCTCTTTTTCTCATCGTGGATTACATGCATTTCTGTTAATGCAATTAATGCTGGACAACATACTGTGGGGTGAACAGTGGACGCATGCCTTGTTTTGGGATAGACATTGCGGAGAACCATTCCGGGATGTGATGCCCTCAATGTTAATTGGTACCAAGAACCAAGAACTCTCAAATTTAAGTAGTCATTTCTTTTAATGTGTATTCTTAAAATATTTAGAAAAAGTAGCTAGAATGTTAAGAAAAAAATATGAAAAAGAAAATGATGTATGCTTGTAAAATATTTTCTTTCAGTTTTTAATGCGGAAGTTCTAGTCTAAATTATAAATTTAGGAGGGTTTAAGATTTAAGGATGAGAGTCTTAAGCTGAATCACACCAATATATTTCAAATCATTTTCTTTTCTTTTTTCAAAGGTCTCGAGCTCCTGACCTCCCAAGTACGAGCATCAGGGCCAGATCCAGCCTTAGTTCAATTAAGCTCACCTTAAGAATTTGAAAGAAAAATCCAGAAATTGAATCAAGAAATGATGTTGAGGATAATCCAAGTTCAAGTTTAATTTTTAATTACCCAACAAAGAAGAAATGCTATTGGGTGTGTCCTTTTGTATTTGGTTTCATTAATTAATAAATTAAAAGACCGCTTTCTTATATATATAATTATTATAACCTCATAAAGTACGCAGCAGCTAGCTTGATCATTAGGTTTATAATCAAATGAATTTGGCATGTAGGTAGGTATATTTATTGGATTGCTTTTTTTCCCCCCCTTTTTTCCTTGACCAATTAATTAATTTACGCCATGGCCTAAAGCTCTCTCTAACCGCCGCATTCAGCTCACAAGAATATTCACATACTAGTAGAACTGCAATATGCTTGTTGCTTTCTCAGAACATTCACGAATTCTCATCTCTTCTCATATATATCTATATATAATAGAAAGAACTCAACTCAATCAATAGTAGGATAACATATACATTCCATTCCATAAGCATGAATAAACTTCCAAGGGCCTGAACTTAGTCATTTGTCGTCCCTTCTTCCCTTTAAATTTAGTAGCAGACTAGCTAGCTATATATGGGTGTGTGTGTTACATCAGTAGTGTAGCTATCTAAATATCTGTCAGCAGCATATTCTATCCAGAGAGAGATCAGGTGAAAGAATCATCTGTGATTCACGTTAAAGGGAGAGATGACTTGAGTGGCAAGGTTACTGGCACTAAGAGGGACATCCGCTAGCGCGTGTTGGAGAATCCAATTATCTCCATGTATACAAATTATCTCCATTATCACCGCACCCAACCCACCACGGTGCATGCATTTCATCATGAACGACAAGACAACAATCGATCCAATGTCATGTATTTATGTATATTTTTGTTCCTCTCCAATATCTGTTGCCAACACCAATATGTTTCGTATATATATATATATATATATATATATATATATATTATATTTGTTCCTCTCAAATATCATAATGTGGACCAGTACTTGTCTACGCAAGGCGTGACGTTGTAGTATTCCCTTGTCTATGTGTATGAGTAATGCTAGGTTAACATTTAAAGCGTACATTATCATTACGTACTATAAGGTTACCATGAAACAGTAATAAGATTTGAAACAATTCAATGCTACCTGCTTTCTGTATATATATATATATATATATATATATATATATATATATCCTTTAGATATTAAGAATTGAAATTGAAACATACTTTAATGATCTTCCTCACATAAGAATGAATAAGGGAGTTTTTTTTTTTCAACATAGGGATGAATGGAGGGACCTGTGAAGTGTGTACACTTGTGAGCAAATATAAAAAAAAAATTTCTATTTTCAACCATCCATATTAGATGGTTAAAGATTATGTTATTTACATGTAAATCCTCAATCTCGTCTATAGTTTACAAGTAAAGAAAAAAAACAAAAAACAAAAAACAAAATTTATTTTTTTGCTGCGTGTAATCCATTGGACATAGATCTAACTTTAAAAATATTTGGATTCCTTCAAATTTCTTTTCCTTCATTTTGAGATCAAGGGGGATAATATGCAGCCCCTTACAATTTGCAAGAGTCGTAATATGCTTTTCATTTTGACTTTTTTTCTTTTTTTTAAAGGTGAACATATTGACAATACACTTAAATATTGAAATTTTATGCAGACCACAAACTGTGCAAGAACCCTAGTATATACAGAATGCTCAACAAATTAATGATGCTGTATTATTGAAAACTTTCTTTTTCTACTTTTTGAATTTAATGTCAATTATCTGACAAAATCATTTGATTTTTGCCAAAGATGTAACTAAAGCTTGATGAATAACAAATGAATATTATTTATAGCTAATTTTTCATTGTTGTGGCCATATTTTTATTTGTAGTTAATTTATATATATATATATATGGATATTATGAGAACTCTTAATCATAGGAGGCTCATATTATGAGCAATATTGCTCAATAATGAACAATGATAGAGGGGTTAAAATTGAAATAGCAATTGCTACAAATCATTTTGGGATCCAATTTTAATATTAATAGATCAATACCAGATATTTATCAAATATGTTGAAATATATATGGTGTGGAGCATTGATGCATCAGATTTATACTAAATGGTGTGTAGGGCATATATGTTCCCTTTTATTTAATTTTGATCAAACACCATAACTAGCTAATATTATTTGGAGTATGGAGAATTAATTTACAATATATCTCTGATATACGAAATTTAATTAAAAATGCTAAGCAACACGAAAATGGTTACCATGACAGTGCTTTCATGAATGTTCAACAAAAAATCAAGTCTACCGTAAGCTATGGCGCCAATAACCATATTAAAAGATATGGGTATTACTCTAACTAATATAAAACACAAAATAGATTAGAATAGGCTGATTTTAGCATGGGTTAGGGAAATTCCTTTCAATTGCTTCTAGATTAATGACTAAATATAAATTTGACCCAAGTGGCCTGATGGCCAGGTCAAAAATGTCAAACGGCGTTATGCTATATACCAAATATAGCAGAATATAAAAGAATTGTTCCACATATTATATCACACGCCACTTGCAAGTAATCAACAGGAGAATTTTAAATTATTTCATTTATTACTATAAATATACAAACATATAGTTAACTTCAAGTGACATTTGATAGAAAAATTTGCACCAATGCATCATTATTATCCTCGAGAATTTTTTTTTTCAGATTTATTGAAGCCATGGCTTACAACATAAAAATGATTCTTTCAATTGTAATTTCATGCAACAATAGTACATAAATACAAATTACTTAGTAAATAGTTATGAGTGTTGTAATTAACTAAAAAGATTAATCACAGCAATGAATAGTATTGCACTTTTAGGTATGAATTTGATATTGCAGGTTGCATTAGCATTGCTGCAATTCAAATAAACATCTTTAACTTCAATATCTTTCTTTTTTTTTCCTTATTTATTTAGTTAAAAGTTTAGAATAATTAAGGTTGCCTCAGTTTGGTAATTTTTTTATTGTTTGTTGAAAACTACTTATTTTCTTTACCTAAAGGTTAAAAAAAAAAACAATCTTCTATAGATTTTTGAACCTAACATATTTTTGTTTATTTTGATATTTAAGGACACTCACCAGTCAAACAAAACAGAGCATAAATTTTCATTTGATGGATTAGTGTACAACTGCATAGATCCAGGCGTTCCATGAGATTATAATTTTTGATAAATTAACAAGATTTTAGGGCGTGATAATGTTTTCATTAATTTCTTTGATGCTTCTACTATGTTTGTTGTTTGGTTCTCTCCCTTATTATTTTTATCTACGTAAGCATCAAAGGTAACAGAAATTATCCATTGTGTTTCCCCTTTGTGACTAAAAATTTCTCCTTAATGCCTTTATTTAAGTGTAAATGAAGAGTTTCTCCTGCCCTGCATCAGTTTAAATGTTCTCTCCGTGTATAAGTGTGTGTTTTCTGACGGTTGGTAGGTGTTTAGTCCCACGTCGGTAAGGAGGGTTTATCCTTGATGCCCATTTTTTGAGCCTCAAGTCAGTTTCCCTTGCCCTAGGTGAGTTTAAATATTCCTTACTTTGGCCCAAAAAAAAAAAAATTAATAAAAAAAATCTCATTGATTGATTCGAGTTGAGGAGGGAATAATAGTCTGTGTAAGTTGCTTGACATAAAGCCCCGATTGAACATAAAGAAGAACTCATTTCTCATGATCGCTTCGTCGTTACGTACTGCATGAACTCCACGTCCTTTTCCAAACCCTCCATCGTCTCCGGCGCAAAACACACCTCCAAATCAACACTACCATCGCCTTCTCTCGCCGGAAACGCCGATATCTTCCCGTCAAACTTGTTCGCCCGTCCGCTTCGCACCGCCAACGGCCGTCCCCACCCGAAATCGTTATCGTACATTGGAAACCTCGGCGAGCTTCCCATTGTGATCATGGCACCGTCAAAGTTTCCCAACGGAAAACACCTCGGATTCTTCTCCCAGTTCTCCACCATCCGTCGAACCGCAGCGTCGTCGTGGGCAACGATGCTTTCGCGCAACAAATTCGCGCTCCAATAAAGATCCTTAGAGAGGAGTTCTCCTGCAGAAGCATACGTCGGAACGCTTTGAATCGCGTTTCCAAAGTAGTATGGATCGACCGGAGGCTTCACCCGGTGTCTGCAATTCACCGCCATGCGAAAAGTCGTCGTTTTTTCCGGTTCAAGCTTTCTTGCTCGTGTTACCGAACGCCATAGCTGAGCAGAAAGAGATTGGAAGGATGAGATTTCTACTTTCTTAGCTTCTTGTGCATTAACTTTGTTAACCCAATATTGGTGAATATCATCGTTACTAAGCTTTCCCATCATTTCTGCGGTTTCTGAGATCGACGACTCCGTTCGATGAAGATCAGAATTTGCCCTAGCTTTCAGCTGTTGAATGGCTTCCTTGCTGAAATGAAAGATCCGTTCGCGTAACGGAGCGTTAACGTCAAATGTGACAGTTGGGTTCCCATCTTCAAACCTAAGCACAGCTTGAGAATCTTTAACGAAGTTCCGGCGAAAATCCGGAGGATTTGATATCGCCGGCGCTCCTCTACACATCTCGGCGAAACTATTGAAGAAGTTCCAGAACGATGTTCCGTCCATAACGGCGTGATTGGCGGCGCAGCCAATGAACACCCCGTCGTCAAGCTCAGTTACTTGGACGGCAGTTATCGGCTTGAAATGACCATCGTAACTAACGGCGCCGTCAAAGGGGAAGAACAATTTAATGAAATCCGGGAGGTCGTCATGAGAGAGGATCTGAGTAATTGATACGTGGCGCACACGGGCGTGAACGAAGTCGACACCAGGAACTTCGGTTTCGTTAATGCTGTTTGAAACGTAAACGAAGCCATCGGAGTCTGTAATAAGACGACCAGAAAGAGCCGGAAAGTGGGTCAGTGTTCGAGCCAGGCCGGTTTTGAGAATGTGGAGAAGGGCTTCCGTGGTGAAAGGAGGGCTGTAGAACAGAAGACCCTTTTGAATATAATGGCAAGAGAGCATGGGAAGATCAGATACAGAGAGCTTGAGCTTAGTGTTAATGGTGGAATCACCAGCTTCTGGGAATACTGTGCATTTGGAGATGAAGGTAATACAAGCAGAAGAAGCGGAAGAAGCCATGTTTTTCAATTCTTTAGAATATATATAGCTGTTGAAGTTTATATATAAGATATCTGTGCAGTTAGGTGCTATATATAGGGAAGAGGGAGGGTTTGGATTCAAAGAACTTGGAGGAAATGACGGTAGTTACTGTTGTCCGTCATTGATATCGTCATCGTTTATGATAATTTTGGGTTTATCTTATTAAAACCCCACTTCTTTTATTCAATTATCATTTTATTTTTTAATAAAAAATGCATTATCTTCATCCTTTTAGAAAAAAAAAAAAAAAAAAAACGGGTTGCTTCCCTGGGATTGATTTTTGCAATTTTTAGAATACATGAATAACATGAGGGCACGTTAATGGATTATAAGAAAAAATAAATAAAAAGGGCATTGTTTCATGTATTCTATTTCTTAGACCTTTTTTTTTTTAACATTTAAGAATTATCAAAGTATTTTATAAATAAGTCATATTATAAATAGATATTATTTATAGATTATAAACTTAAACTTGATCTATTTATTAATTAATTGTATGCATATATATATATATATATAGCTTATTTAACCTTTTATAACTAATTTTTTAAATAATTTATTTAAAAATATAAATTAAATAATTTTTAAAAATAAGTTAATTTAGAAATTAATTTTTTTAAAAATAATAAAAATTATATGATTAACATATTAATAAATATTATTTTTAAATTAATTTATTTATAATTTATTTCTTCAATTATTAATAATTGTATTAGATAGATTATTTAGCATATTAACTTATTTATAATTTAAATTTAATTATATTTAATTATAATTAATATATTTTAACCTAAATTTATTTATATTAAATTGAAACAGATTAAACATTTGTCCTATTTAGATTATGTTATCATGTTAAAAAATTTTGTCACTAATTATATCATTCTTGTAAAAAAGAAAAAAAGTTGCCGTGAATTTGACTGCAACCTGCTTTAGGTTGACCATAGCTAGAGCTAGAATGACGAGGAGAGTAGAAAAGTTGACTAATGCACGTTGTTGAAGGACAAATGGAACCTAATCTGACTCATGAAATTATGATATGAAAGGGTAACGTACTAATTTCTTACAAGGCAACCCAGAGAAAATTCTTACTTTTCTTCTGCCTTTTATTTTCTGCGAGAGATATGATACCGATGCAATGTTCTAACGTATAGCAACTCTATTAATATTTTGTTTTTATTTTTTATTTTTTGGTACAACTAGAAGCAAAAAGCTCAAGAAGCACGCCACGAAGAAGCTAGGGCAAGCAGGTAGGATGGTCAACAGCAGCAAGTTATCTGCCGCTATGTCAGGAGGTCGATCCACTGCTTGCCTTCCCCAGTGACCTGAGATTGCAATCTCGACTTGAGTGGCTTTGTGTCTTTAAGATTCTACTTCAAATAAAAGTAATGGTAAAACATTAACTATTAGAAATAATGTTAATTATATTTGTTATAATACATAAAAACTTATTTTAAAAATTATATTACTATTTATTATAATATAAAATATGTAATTACATTA